>LZPO01067570.1:6795-16857 GCA_001675575.1 Neotoma lepida
AGTGGAAGATCTTTTTAATAATAAAAAAATAAATGAATAAAATAAAAATATTTGAAAGCATAAAAATGAAAGTGTCTATCAATGTCAAATATAAAGAAGACATATTAGGGATGAACGGCTGCTCCATAGTGAAACAGTTTTAAACTACTTGCCATGTATCTGCAATGAAGAGAGAAGAAAATAAAGAGAAAAACCTGTAACTTGTATGATAGGCTTTTTGCCTAGGATTATTCATGGAATTATAAACATCTTTGGCTTTGTTGTTTCACTATCCAGATCACCCAGAAAAGTGGAGACTTTGGGGGTGATCTAGCTGTGGGGATTCTGCATGCTTTTTCTCTGCTGAGTTACATTATTAAAAATGAACATGGCATAAGATAGCATACACCATTCTTAAGGAAATACATAAAAGAACATGAAACTGATGTTAAAATATTATCATCTTTCCACCCAATGTTAGATATTTTTAAACTAAACATCACTAATAAAAGTATGCCGTATAGGAGGAAGAAATGTGAAAGGATAAGACAAACTGAGGATTTAAACACACACACACACACACACATGCACGCACACACAATCATAAAATCTCAAGGCATCCTGTGAGCTAAGCAACCCAGACACACTCATATCTTAGAGAAGAGGATTTAAATGTAAAACCAGAGGCCAGGGCGAAAGTGGCAGAGAATCCAGGGCGAAAGTGGCAGAGAATCAAATAACCACCAAAGAGCTCTACAACACCTGTAGGGTGCATGCTGTATCGCTTTGTGTATTCAAGCTGGCAGTAAATATTTGAGAACAAACAACTCAGCTAGGCTAAGGGATGAAAACAAAGAAAAGCATCCATGGAAACACATACCTATTCAAACCATCTTGACTTTAAGGAAATACCAAGTCTCCATCACTGAATCTTTCCAGGTAGGTAAAGGAATTGAATGCAATAAGGTCACCACATGTTTTATGCTACCGTTTTTTATAAGCTGTGTGTATGTGTGTTTGTGTGCATGTGCGAATAAGATGGGCTTTACTGTGATATTTGCATATGTGTATATAACATATTTGATTATGTTGACCCCTTATTATGTTCTCATATCTCTTCTTTCCCTCCTACATCATGCTACTGTTTTAATACTAAGATTGCATAACATTAATGTATTTATTAATTATTATGGATGCACTTGTAGTTATTAAGGTTAAATAAGATATCATGTGCAAGCGTTATTCACAGGACCTGACTCAGAGCAGATATCAACAATGCTGTGAGACCTTAACCTAAGCACTATTCATTAGAACCACATTCACTTGCTCTTTGGAGAAAAACTTGCCCTTTTTTCCAACCTTGCATGGCCAGGTACAGCCTCCTAGAACAGCTCTCACTTGAAACTTTAGGCATGGAGGATGTGCTGGTTAGTTTTATGTCATGGTAACACAATCTGGGGTCATTTGGGAAGAGGGAACCTCACTTGAAAAAATGCTCCCACCTGATTGGCCTCTGAGCAAGCCTGTAGGCCATTTTTGCTTGTTGATTGATGTAAGAGGGTCCAGGACACTATGGGCAGTGGCATCCCTGGGCTGGTGGTCCTGTGTTCTATAAGAAAGCTGGCTGAACAAGCTGTGTGGAATAAGCCAGTAAGCAGCACTCCTCCATCGCCAGTTCTTTAGTTTCCGCCTCCGTGTCCCTGCTGTGTGTCCTTACCTTTACTTCTGTTCAAGGGCTATGATCAGGACAGGCAAGCTGACTTTGGTATGGTGTTTTATCACAGCAACAGAACCCCTAAGACAGAGGAGGGCTCACTCTGGTGTTGATTCCAGTGGCTTCAGGTGAATCCACTGCACTCAGCTGGGACTCATCTCAGAAGACTGGCTCCCCAGTGCCAGAGGCACAGCATGGGAGTCCTAGATCACAGAGCATCAGAAGAGGAGGGGAAGCTTCTCTATCCAAAAGTGAACTTGGAAGATGATCCAGTTGGTCAAGTACTTGCCTGATAAGCATGAAGACCCACATTAAATCCATAGAACACACATAAAAAAAAAAACCCTAAGTGTAGTAATCTGCTTATAATCCCAGAACTGGGGTGTGCAGGATGAACAGAGTCATGAAGATTCTTGGGATCCCCTAGCCAACCAGCCTCGCTTCCTTGGAGAATTCCAGGCCAGTGGGAAATCCTGTCAAAAACCAAAACAAAACAAAAACAAACAAACAAACAAAAACACAAAAAAGAAAGAAAAGGAAGGGAGGAAGGAAGAAGGGAAGAAAAAAAGAAAGAAAAGGAAAGGTGGATGATGTCTGGGGAACCACATCAGAAACGGACCTGTGATCTCCACATGCATGCACACACAAATGCACTTGCACCTCTGGCCTCCACATGCATGCACACACAAGTGCACTTGCACCCCCCACACATAAATACACCAAAAATAAAACATAAAAAAGATGTCCCATCAATTTCATTTAAAAAGCAATGAGCAACGTAATCCAATCTTACCTTGGGAATGAGATTGGCCATGAGATCTCTCTTTGCCACCTAGAGTGGAATGCTACAAAAATCTAAAAACAAGTGCTTCCTCCTCTCTGTTTCTCTCCCAACTTCTCTTCTTTTTTCTTTCACTGTAATTTTTGACTAAGGTCAACAGAGATCAAAAAGCGGTGTCTAATGGATTTGCCTCTGAGCCGACATTTCTAGGTCACCCTCATTGTGGGGTCATAAGGACTCCCTCCAGGGTGCTCAGTGATGGGAACAAGTCACACCAAATGAAACAGAGATCTTGCTGGGCAGTTCCACACTCAACATATGAAGAAAGAACACTTCTCTCCTGGGTTTATAGTGTGATGCAACCCAGATTCTCCTCTTCCTTTCCCCTAGTTTGTACTTACTGCTTGAGGCTGCCCACCATGGCCACCAACACCATACATTTATAGTGAGTCTACGGCTGTGGCCTGCAGGTAGCTCTGGTGAGACCGATACAGATGTTTGTGTTTCTGGTGCTCTGGCAGCATCTATTTCATTCCTCTTCTCAATGTCTTTCACATGAGGATTTAACTTTTCTCAGGTTGCATCAAATCTGTCATTTCCCCTGTTTGTTTTCATGCCTTTCTGGGATTAAAGTGCAACTCCTCTGTCCTTACAGAAGCTTACACATCCAAATTTAGGGAGTTAAAACCTCTACCATAAAACTGCCTTTTCTAAGATAATTTTAGCAACATTAAATGAAGGGAAATTTTCATACTTTTGGAAGGCCATAGCCTCAGGTAGCAGCTATAATTTTTATCATGTCTCATAATAACGACTACAGTTATAGTACATTCCTTCAGCCCCACTGTAACACTTCAAAGATTCCTACTCTTCAATTCCCAAGACTCTAATTCAACCTCTTTAGTAGTCTAGAGGTGCAGGCTTTTGAGTCATGCAGACTAGGGTTCAAATCTAGCCTCTGGCATTAGATTAACTTGGTACAACCCTGAGTAAGCCATTAACCTTTCTATATTTCACTTTGCTCATCTGACAAAAGTACTGAAATCTACCTAATGGGAATGATGTGAGGATAAAATGAGGTAACCTTTGTAAAATATGTACAATGTCAGGTGCATGGTAAGCATCCAAACAGGGTTGCTATTTCTCATTGTTGTGAATTAAAATGAGTAAAAATTTTCCTTCACAAAAACTCAGGTCACTCAAAGAGCAGACACTGCAGAGTGTTGTGTCACATACCTGTAATCCCAGCAGTGGGGAGGCTGAGCAAGACTGAGTTCAAAGCCAAAGTCAGTGTGGTTGGTGATATAGTGAGGTCTAGACCAGCTTGGAATATGTTTCAAGCCCCTGTTTTTTGTTTGCTTGGTTTTTTGTTTAAAAAAAGAAGCCCAAAATAAAACAAAACTACAACACTGACATTAAGTCATTGGACCCAAGTCTTAGTCTGTGGTGTTTGACTGAGAATGCCCTCCATAGACTCAGGTGATGAATAAATACTTGGTCCTTGGTGGGTGGGGCTGTGTTTGTAGTGGTGTTGCTGGAGAAAATATGTTACTGAGGGCAGGCTTTGAAGTTTTGAAAGCTTTTTGCCATTCCCAGTGATCTCTCTGCTTCCTGTTTACTGTATGTGATGCGAGCACTCAGCTGTTCCCCTCACAATGTCTGCCTGCTACCATGCTTCGCTGTCATGATGGTGATGGACTCATATTCTTCTGGAACCATAGCCCAAATAAACCATTCCTTCTATACTTTGCTTTGTTCCTGGTGTTTTCTCACAGCAGGAGTATTTTCAGACTTGAGAAGTTACTACATATTTAAATGAAATTAAAAATTGACAATGAACATATAAAGTTAGGGTTATCTCTCCACACACATACAGAAAACCAGATAATTAGTTGTATAGTTGGACCAATCACTGAGTCTCTAATCTCAAAAAGTACATATCCTTTAAAAAATATTTATTTACCCATGAAGACTGAATATTTTGTCAGTGGTTTTAAAACTGACTTCTGAAAAGGAAAACTTAGAAACTGTATTGTAAAATCACAGGTTACAATAGCCAAAGTAGATGTATCGTAAGAGGATAAAACAAGGCTATCAGTGAAGCGGCTCAGCAGGTCTCCAAGTCTCCTGAGCCTGAGTTCTGTGCTGCATACTGACATGGTAACAAGAGAGGACCAATCCTCCAAAANCTGTCCTTAGACATCTANGTACCATGCCTGCACACCTACACCCATTAATACAGAGAGAGAATAAATAAAGGAAACGTAATTTTAAAAAGAGGCGGAGACAAGGCAGAGTGGAAAAGAGAGGAACAGAGGCTGAGAATGAAGGCAAAGAAGTGCAGTGAGGAATGCTGCCAAGATTTTTGCTCCTCCACATGGCAAAGATCACAGAACTCTTGATGCTGTCACTTCTCTCCATGGACAATGGAACACCACTAACAGTACACACAGGAAAAAAAGAAGGAAAAAAAAAAACCTGTCATATCCCTATAGAGAACTTTTGTAAAAAGTTAAGCTACCTATCTAAGTGCCATAAACTGGACCCAATCCATCAGAACAAGTCAGGCTTTTACTCTGGGAGACAAATTCTTATAAAGTACAATGGAAAAATTCAGGGATGGGTCCTGACCTTTAAAGAGAGCACTTGAACTCACTCTTAAACAAACATACCTGCATTCAAATGACTTTTCTGCTGTTTACTTATTGTCAAAGTTTTATTCATTATATGGTATACTCCCTGATCTCTAAAGTGGATCCAAAAATAGGGTAACATGAAGAACACTTCTCTTTCAATCTGCATTCTCTCTGCACCACTCATTTCTTCTCTTTCCCTTCTTTGAGCCACATCTCTCCAAAATCCAGTCCTTAATTTTATTTGTGAAATGTAAGCATGCAAAGTCTTATTTACCAGTTGGCAAAATTATTATACTACAATGTGGAATAAGGATGGTTTCTTCTCCTAAGTTGGGAGAACTTTGAACTCTCTACTGTTTGACTGCTGACTGTTTCTTTCCCTTTCTTGCTTTCTTTCCAGGAGTGACTTCTATAAACTGAGGTAATGTCAGGTATTCTAACATTCTACATATTTCCCCTTCCTCCCCTCCCCCCCCTCTCCTCCTTTTTCTTGTCTCCCTCAGCACTTCCAAAGAGTTCTTCACTGGAAGGAGAGTAGAATTTTCCAGAGACAGTTTGAGTGATGTCACTGTAAGCATTGTAGCTCAGATGGAAAGGTATCCCTGGCAGTTGGTAGCCAAGGAATATCACAAACTCACCATAAGCAAAGCAGTTTACAGCCCTCTCCAGGGAAAGCGTAAAGACTCTGCTCCAGCAGGGGAGGGTTTCCCCAGCAAAGTTATTACAACTCTGCTCTGCTCTGCTCTGCTCCAGAGAAATGTTGCAGCTCTGCTCAGGCCCAGGGAAGTGTTACAGTTCTGCTTAGGTCCCCCAGAGTGTAACAACTCTGCTCCACTAGGGGAAAAGTTTCCCCAGCAAAAGTGTTCCAGTTCTGCTCCACAAAGCTCAGGCAAAAGTTGTTACAGCTGGGCTCACTCCTGTAAAAGTGCCACACAGCACAACAAACCTCACTCAAGAGATTTATTGGGAAGGAAGAAGAATCCAGGAGGTTGGCTGCCTCCTTCTGGTGAGAAACAACAGCAGACTGAACAGGGTACAGAGCTTATATAGGGTTTCTTGGGGGAGGAGAGAGCTCTCCAGGGTGGCTTGGGATTGGTGGACTTTTGTAGTCTGATTCTGGGGCAAGCTAAGAAATTGGTGAGATTTTGTGCTCAGGTACTAGTGACATTTCATGCTCAGGGACCTCAGGGATTGGTGGGATTTCAAGCCCTGGTCCTGGGGTCAAGTCAAGGTCAGGGTGTTTTTCCTTGGCACAGGTCTCAGGTCTAGTCAGGGAGTAGGGTGTTTTTCCTTGGCCTCTTTCACCCTACGTTTAGTTCTACTGGTTCATGGGAAGGTTGAAAGGGGAGCACTCTGTAGGCAAGTATCTTGAAACACCAGTACTATAGTTTGAACATAGTCTTTCTTCTCCAACACTCACATTGAAATTTCCAAATGTGATAGTTTTGAACTGTAGTTTGGCACTTAATGAGTTGTAAGTAGCTGAGAGGTCTTAATGCCTTCACATCAGGATTGAGTTCTCAATCAGAGGAGCAGTTACTATACAGTGAGGTTATGCTTAGTGTTTTTAGATATTTTCATTGATACGTGGTATATTTGGATCATATTCACTTCCATTNCCCTCTTTTGTCCCCCTCTTTCCTACTGGTCCCCTTACCTTTCTCATATACCCTCTGTCTACTTTCCTGTCAAAAACAAAAACAAAAACAAAACAAAACAAAAAACCAAACATATATTCTCTATAGGGGAAAAACTGTGACATTTGTCTCTTGAGTCCTACATTTCATTCAACTCCAGTTACATCCCTTTGCCTACAAATTATGTCATTTCATTCTTCTTTGTGGCTGAATAAACCTCTATTGTGCATACTTAACAGTTTCCATTATCATCCATCTGTGGGTATGTATCTAGGCTGGTTCTACTTTCTGGCTACTGTGGACAGTGCTGCAAAATGTATATGAATGTTCATATATATTTTATATACTGACGTAGATCCTTTCAGGTGTATACTCAGGAGTGACTTATCTCCGCCTTCATTTCCCTCTATTCCTTCATACTTTTCCTGTTCAGAAATCTCCAGCATGGTAGTTCTTAGAGAGAACCATTAGGAATGATATGGAGTTGAATTTGAGACTGCTCCATCAAATTGGAAGGCACTGGTGCTGAGTGGTTCTCTGTTACTGTGTCCCCATGAGGGCCTCTGCACTTGTTTCTCCCTCTCTCTGGTGCTCTGCACCATGGGTCTTTAAACCACATAAGTCTCCACTCCAGTGTCATCTCTTCTGAGAGACCTTGCCTAATGATTCAGTCTAAGGCTGCCTCTACTCATCCCCTGAATCTTAATGGGTCTCATGATATCTCAATACTTATTTATTTACACATTTGTTGCTCATTCCTGCCTCTCCCAAATGCATTCATCAAAACATCTTCAAGACACAAGTATCTTGTTCATGCCTTGTTTATCTGGAGTCAGGTGCCTGTCACAAAGTTGGAGTGGTAGTTACCTGTGTATTTCTCTNACGAAGTATCCGAAAGAAACAATTTAAAGGAAGGCTTAATTTAGATCAGCATTGTAGAGACCTGAGTGCTTTCTGCAATGTGGAGAGATGTGGTGAGCAGAGCAGCTGACACCATTGTNTGGTGTGAAGCGGGAATGGGGAGACCAGTGCTCAGCTGGTTTTCTATCCCCACTTCTGCCATCGAGGGCCCAGGCTATAGGAATGGTAATTCCCATATCCAAGATGCGTCTTCCTCCTCTGGAAATACCCTCAGAGTCACAGCTACAGTGCAGCTCACCAGCCTCCTACGTGATTCTAATCTAGTCAGGTGATAATGGAGATGAGCCATCAGGGCAGGTTCTCACNTCCTATGACCAACTAGGACCAAGGAAATCCCTTAGAATGTTCTTCTCCTTGGCAGAACCAGAACACTTGCCAATTTTGGGCCAAGCCTTCTCTAACTTGTCTGTATCTCTAAAAATAATTTATTTAACCTATGCATTTCTTTGAAAAGCAGTGTCATAGCAACGAAGCTTAGTACAAGGACACATCCTAGTGAAGGTCCCTATACACCTAGTAGACATCCTAATGAANGTCCCTATACACCTAGTAGACAAAGGCTNGTAAGAGGCCTTGAATACAGGCCTCCTTTTATACCCCCACCCCCACATACAGACACACAATGAAGAGCTCTTCTTGGCAATGCTGATAATATCCCNTGGGNGGACGCANAACTACCCTGTGAAGGGAGCAAACCTNTAANCATAACATTCTGCAAAACATTGCAACTTAACATTTCATTCTTGATTACTTTTTGTTTATTTGCTGAATTACAGGACCAAAGTGCTCCATCTCTGTGTTCTCCCAACCCAATATTTCCTCTCCAGAAAGCCGCAANCCCAGTTAAATACAGCCCAGGGGCGTCTTAACTTGGGGAGATTATAAACTGCAGCTTAAATAGTTTCTTGCAAATTATCTCAGTTCTCCACAGAATAAAATANGATGCAGCTTCTCAGCAGGTCCAATAAAAGATTTCAAGCATCAGTGTCTAGCTATATTTTTCGGGATAAAGCCAAAGTATACTTTCAGATAAAGCCATTGGTACACTGATGTGAGTTCACTAACCACATATTTTCAATGCAGAAGAGAGCATGTCCATCCCAGGGTCAAACTCAGCACTCAGATACTCACAGTGAGAGACTCTGGAGAAGGAGACAAACTCTCAGCTCCCATGTTATATTTAGTAAGTAGCCTATGTCCGCTGAGGGGCTGATCAGTACACTGTCCTATGTTGTTTAAGTCAACATCACTTTCTCCCTCTTTTGCATAATCCTGTGCNGTTAATTGGAAAAGTTTCCTGCAAACAAAATGTAATCTCATTCTATTCAACACCACTCTTCTTTCTTTAAAAAATAAAATACAATAAAACAGAAACCATCACACTGTAATCAGACAAGGCAAATGAACAGAAGGAAAAGAGTCAAAGAAAAGACACAAGAATCAGAGATCCACGCATTCACACACTCAGGAATTCCATGAAAACACTAAACCGAAAGCTATTGTATNCTCAGAGGACCTGGTAAGAGACTGATGCAGGCCCTGCCCTTGCTGTTTCAGCCTCAATGAGTTCGTATGAGCCTTGCTCTGCTGATTTTGAGGACCTTGTTCTCCTGGTGTCCTCCATCTGCTCTGCGCTCTCTCTCTCTCTCTCTCTCTCTCTCTCTCTCTCTCTCTCTCTCTCTCTCTCTCTCTGCATAATGTCTGGCTATGAGCCTCTGTATTTGTTCTCACCTGCTGCAGGAGGAAGCTTTTCTGGTAGTGGCTGATAAGGAACTGATCCATGAGTATAGCAGAATATCATTAGGAGTCATTTTATAACTACTTTTTTCTTTAATACGAGTAGTGTTTGGTTTTATCCTAGGTCTCTGGGTTATCTACTCTTTGGTTCTTGGTCACCCAAACAGTGTTAGATATGGGTTGCATCTTATAGAGTGAGCCTTAAGTCAAATCAGAGGTTAGTTGGTTATCCCAGAAGCTTTGTGCCACTGCCCTAGTATGTTTTTCAGGTAGGACATCATTGCAGATCAAAGGGTTTGTGGCTGGGTTGTTCGTTTCTCTTTCAGTAGCCTACAGAATACCAAAGACACTAGAACATAANGGTGANGGTTCTATGCAGGCACCAGCTAGGCCTCTCCATGTTCAATGAGTTGTGTGGGTGTTATCTTCAGCCATGGGGTCTTGCTGTCGGTTTGTGAAGAGCAATGTATTGTTTCAGCAACAGCCTGGCTTGTTTGGGGGTGAGCCCAGCAATGCTACCACAGCAGGCCATGAATACAACATAGCTGAAACACAAAAAGGACCTTAAAACAGCCTGTATGAGTGATATCGGTCCTTAAAGAGGGAATGGAGGAATCCCTAAAAGAAATCTAGGAAAACACAAACAAACAATGGAAG
>LZPO01067571.1:9321-22744 GCA_001675575.1 Neotoma lepida
TGCCATCTTACTTCCTGGGATTAAAAGCGTATGTGCTTCACAAGCAAAGGCATGAGATCTCAAGTGTTGGGATTAAATGTGTGTGCCACCACTGCCTGGCTCTGTTCCCACTGTGGCCTTGAACTCACAGAGCTCCAGACTGTCTCCTGAGTGATAGGATTAAGGGTGTGTGCCATCACTGTCTGGCCTCTATGTCTAATCTAGTAGCTGGCTCTGTCCTCTGATCCCCAGATAAGTTTTATTGGGGTGCATCATATATCACCACAATAAATGTCCTTGCTGTGGAATAATCTTTCTGTACACTGTGTGAATATATGTCACTATGATTGGTTTAATGAACAAGCTGACTAGCCAATCGCTGAACAGGATAAAAGTTAGGCAGGAAAGCCAAAATGAGAATGATGGGATGAGGAAGGGTGGAGTCAGAGGAGTTGCCAGCCCAATGGAAAACTAGTCGGATACACAAAATGAGATAGAGGTAAAAGCCATGAGCCTTGGGGCAGCACATAGATGAATAGAAATAGGTTAAGTTGTAAGAGCTAGTTAGTAACAAGCCTGAGCTATTGGCCAATCATTTATAATTTATATTAAGTCTCTGTGTTAGTTATTTGGGAGCATGCGGTCAGGACAGGAAAACTCCGCCTACATGTCCTGAAGTTATTTATGAAGAATTTATAATAGCCAGTCATAGCAAACAAACATGCTCCTTGGCATTCATCCTCAGTGCAGTTGTGTTGGGAGCTGTTTATATTATGATGACTCTGCCCTGTGGGAGCCCAGCTGGGAGACTGCTCCCACATTTTACCCCGGTGACTCTTGAGGAGTGAGGGATAAGAGATTTAGATAGAAGGATAGAGGGGAGAGAAACAGATAGAAACACAGGATAGCCTTTGGAGGGCCTGGATCCTTATCCACTGGCCTCCTCTGTCTCTTCTAAAGGGCTGTTTATAGGAACACCAAGGGGTGGAGCAAAAGACCTCCTCCTAGCTCAGCCAAGTGTAGACCCTTCCAATCACCTAGAAACCACGCACATGGTCAAGAAATCCTCTAATGTAGCCCTGCTGGGTGAAGCAAGCTCAGATCTCACTATGAAACTTTTGTGGGCCTCCACACTGCCCTTGAGAGTGGATTAATCCTGATAGAAGGGCCTGGCAGAGTCCATTCACTCTCTCCTTTTCTTCTCCCGAGTGAGGACACAGTTTGCCCCTTTCTTGCCCTTCTGTCTTTTGCTATGTAGAGACGCACCAAGACAGTTGGCAGACTGATGATGCCTTGACCTAAGACTTTCCCACCTCCAGANCTGTGAGGATGTGTTTCTATGCTTTACGAGTGTCCAAGTCTCAGCTGTTGTCTTATAGCTGCACAAAATGAACCAAGCTGGTGAACATGTGATTTGCTGTGTTTTATTGGTCACATCAGCTCACGGTCTTGAGGCATACTCCCCTTCTGGGCATTCATCTTTGGAAGACTGTCTGTCAAGATGCTCCACACTCTCTTCGCTAGAAATTGGGACAGGAAGCAGAGCTTAGGGACAGCTGCAGCTCATCTGTTCTGTCATCTCCTGAAGTTTCTGCTTCGCTATGCAAACTTCCATTTAATTCTGCTTTCTACCCCAAAGATTTTTAGTAACTTTACTTTTGACTTAATAGCCTCTGTGTCCAAAATTATATCAATTAAATCTTTATTAATGACACACAAGAAACTGTTATAAATTGTTGAAAATCTATATCTTAATGAGAAAACAACTTTGATTAATTTTTTTTTAAGACAGGGTCTCATGTAACCTAGGCTGGCCTTAGATTCTTGGGCTCACTGTGTAGCTGAGGATGACCTGAACCTCCGATTCTCCTGCCTCCATGTCCTAAGTGCTGGGATTACAAGTCTTGCACCACCAGACTCTGTAGTATGAGGTGTTGGAGGTAGATACCAAGGCTCTCTGTGAAGGCACTCAACCGGCTGAACTCCATCCTAGGCCCTGAAAATTATTTCTCATAATTGGAATAAAGACCATCCTTTAAGAAATGAGATAGATGTTATTTTTCTTCCCTCTGCATTTTCAATAATAAATANATATATATTTATTATCTTTTAAAATGAGCTCTATAGAGCATGATAATTTTTTTTCAGAAAACTGATACAGACTTTGATCAAATCTAGTTATACAATGTGCCTCTGAAAATATAGTCAAAACTCAACCCTCACTCTTCCCAGCAGCCCCAGCTGCAGCAGCAAATAGACCGGAAGCTTTCCTGAAAAGTGGAAATATTAGCCATTTGATTTTTCAGCTCTTTCCATTAATATGAGTTTTCCACACAACTGCATCCAAAGAAGCATAATTTCCCCGTAACACTGGGGCCTCACTTCTGTGTCTAGTGTTTATTTATCATCTACTATGAACGAAGCACTGTTCTACCATCCTACAAGGCAGCAGAAATCATGTTGGCCAACTTTTCTAATAAGGACTAGATAATACATAGTTCAGGCTCTCAGGGCCAGATAGTACCTGTTTCAACTACTCAGCACAACTGCTTTGTACAGAAGCCCCCTTAGACAGTGTGTTTGTAAATAGATGTGGACATATTTAAATAAAACTTTATTTATAAAAATAGACAACTGGTCAGATTTGGTCTATTCACACTATAACTTACTAACTCCTTAATCACACAGGTGGAATTGCTTTTCCTGCTAGCGCTTGTTTTTAGGAGAAAGAAAGGAAAAATAACCACTCCGACATGAGTAAAGATATTTTGAACAGTGGTGAAAGCTGAAAAGAAAGTGAAACAGGTCATGTGATTGACAATGACCTGAAAATGAGGCTCATGTTTTTCAGGTTTGCAGCAAAGGCCTCTCTGTGTAACAGAAGGTAGCCACGTAAAACCCAGGAAGAGAAGGCTACAGGCTGAGCATCTAGGAGTGACTTGTCTGCAGCATCCAGGGCTGCTCTGCCCAAGGCAAAAGCTTCCTGCTACCAGGGGTGAGAGCAGAAAGGGCTTCTGAATTGTGAATTCTGAATTGTGCCCCTTCAGCTCAGAAGACATGGTTAGCTTTGCTGGTTGAGTTAGGATCCTTTGATGGTCCAGTCAGTTCAAAGGAATCAACAGTATGCTGTCGGCGTGTGGCATTAGCTGCATTCTTTATTAGCTGGGGGGTCAGAGACTGTTTGACACAGCCTCATGATGCAAAGGCATCTGCCCATAGCTCTTCACCTAGCCTCTCACAACAGAGGTAGAGTTGTTCTACACACTCCAGAATCTTCTTGCTTCATGGCTTCCCCATGTCAAGGCACATGCCTGTCGTGCCTGTGCCCAAACCTCTACTTTGATGTCCTGGTGACCTGGTTGGATAGATAGAGTGGTATTTTAAGGACCTGTTTTCTCCCTTTCCTTAAAACATCCAATCTGAACACCACATTTGCTCTCTACAATGTCTTTTCTGGGCCCACCAAGCTCTGCTGAGTCATTCAGATACCTTTGAAGAAGATGGCATCTGTGACCCTCCAAACCCTACCTCCCCAGGTGTGAGTGACCCCTCCTTTCTTAAGAGAAGATAAAAGACAAGGCAGAGATGAGGAGACCATCCACATAGACAGATGTATACATGTGTCAGAAGCCGTGCATTTTACACAGAGCTCACTTACTTTTTAGACCTCTCTATTAGCTAATTTTTTATGGCTATGATAAAATACCATACGTAAAAGCAACTTAGGTAAGGAAGAGAATATTAGGGTTTTGGCTTATGGTTGCAGAGGGTAAGAGTTCATCATGGCATGGAGACACAGTGGCAATTGGCAGGCATGAAGGCAGGAGCACGGCTCTGAAAGTGCACTTTTTGTCCCTCAAGCACAAAGCAGGGAGAGTGACTGTGAAGTAGAGGAAGGCTGTGAGTGTGGTGGTATTTTATCTATGTCCCCCAATAAAATTTATCTGAGGATCAGAGGAACAAGGTCAGCTGCTAGTTTTGCAATGTTAGCACACACCCTTACTCCTATCACCTAGCAGGCAGGGTCTGTCTGGATCTCTGTGATTTCCAGGTTACACTAGGAACAGAGTCAAGCATGGAGACACACGCCTTTAATCCCAACATCAACCATAGAATTCTGGAGGTCTATACAGACAGACAGGAAGTGATGTAGCTACCCTGAGAGAGCCAATGGGAGAATAGAACAGAAAGGAATATAGGCACGGAGATATAGGAANCTTTCCATTAATATGAGTTTTCCACACAACTGCATCCAAAGAAGGATAATTTCCCCGTAACACTGGGGCCTCACTTCTGTGTCTAGTGTTTATTTATCATCTACTATGAACGAAGCACTGTTCTACCATCCTACAAGGCAGCAGAAATCATGTTGGCCAACTTTTCTAATAAGGACTAGATAATACATAGTTCAGGCTCTCAGGGCCAGATAGTACCTGTTTCAACTACTCAGCACAACTGCTTTGTACAGAAGCCCCCTTAGACAGTGTGTTTGTAAATAGATGTGGACATATTTAAATAAAACTTTATTTATAAAAATAGACAACTGGTCAGATTTGGTCTATTCACACTATAACTTACTAACTCCTTAATCACACAGGTGGAATTGCTTTTCCTGCTAGCACTTGTTTTTAGGAGAAAGAAAGGAAAAATAACCACTCTGACATGAGTAAAGATATTTTGAACAGTGGTGAAAGCTGAAAGGAAAGTGAAACAGGTCATGTGATTGACAATGACCTGAAAATGAGGCTCATGTTTTTCAGGTTTGCAGCAAAGGCCTCTCTGTGTAACAGAAGGTAGCCACGTAAAACCCACGAAGAGAAGGCTACAGGCTGAGCATCTAGGAGTGACTTGTCCGCAGCATCCAGGGCTGCTCTGCTCAAGGCAGAAGCTTCCTGCCACCAGGGGTGAGAGCAGAAAGGGCTTCTGAATTGTGCCCCTTCAGCTCAGAAGACATGGTTAGCTTTGCTGGCTGAGTTAGGATCCTTTGATGGTCCAGTCAGTTCAAAGGAATCAACAGTATGCTGTCAGCGTGTGGCACTAGCTGCATTCTTTATTAGCTGGGGGGTCAGAGACTGTTTGACACAGCCTCATGATGCAAAGGCATCTGCCCAGAGCTCTTCACCTAGTCTCTCACAACAGAGGTAGAGTTGTTCTACACACTCCAGAATCTTCTTGCTTCATGGCTTCCCCATGTCAAGACACATGCCTGTTGTGCCTGTGCCCAAACCTCTACTTTGATGTCCTAGTGACCTGGTTGGATAGATAGAGTGGTATTTTAAGGACCTATTTTCTCCCTTTCCTTAAAACATCCAATCTGAACACCACATTTGCTCTCTACTATGTCTTTTCTGGGTCCACCAGGCTCTGCTGAGTCATTCAGATACCTTTGAAGAAGATGGTACCTGCTCCCCAGGTGTGAGTGACCCCTCCTTTCTTAAGAGAAGATAAAAGATAAGGCAGAGATGAGGAAACCATCCACATAGACAGATGTATACATGTGTCAGAAGCCGTGCATTTCACACAGAGCCCACTTACTCTTTAGACCCCTCTATTAGCTAATTTTTTATGGCTATGATAAAATACCATACGTAAAAGCAACTTATGTAAGGGAGGGAATATTAGGGTTTTGGCTTATGGTTGCAGAGGGTAAGAGTTCATCATGGCATGGAGACACAGTGGCAATTGGCAGGCATGATGGCAGGAGCATGGCTCTGAAAGTGCACTGCTTGTCCCTCAAGCACAAAGCAGGGAGAGTGACTGTGAAGTAGAGGAAGGCTGTGAGTGTGGTAGTATTTTATCTATGTCCTCCAACAAAATTTATCTGAGGATCAGAGGAACAAGGTCAGCTGCTAGTTTTGCAATGTTAGCACATACCCTTAATCCTATCACCTAGCAGGCAGGGTCTGTCTGGATCTCTGTGAGTTCCAGGTTACACTAGGAACAGAGTCAAGCATGGAGACACACCTTTAATCCCAACATCAACCATAGAATTCTGNAGGTCTATACAGACAGACAGGAAGTGATGTAGCTACCCTGAGAGAGCCAATGGGAGAATAGAACAGAAAGGAATATAGGCACGGAGATATAGGAAGTCACACACTCTTTTGGAAGCAGTGGCATTGATGAGGTGAGCCTGGTAGCTGTTCCTAATTCCTCTGATCTCTGTCAGACTTTCACCCCTATCTCTGCTTCCATGTTTTATTTAACAAGACCACCTAGAAACTNGTCTTACATGTGAGCTCTTGAAGTCCACCTCCANTGACATGCTTTCNCCATCNAGGCTGTGCACCTCTAAGACTCNAGAAACAACACCAACAACTGAAGAACAAATGTCCGTCACTATGGGGACATGTCTTGTTTAAATCACCACAGCCTTCTGGGAAGATGAAGAGTTTACCTGCTTGTTCAGGTTAAGAAACAGGCTCTGTGTGGTTTCCATGTAACTACTCAGGACAGACCTGGGATTTGACTGACATTTTATAAAATTCTGGACTCTTTCAAGTACAGAAATCCCCAACTGATAGTTGTTTTTAGTACTTTTAGAAACCTAAGACCCAATGAATCTTCATAATTTCCCCATAGGTTCAATACTCAGGGAGAAGAAGGCCTTCAGACACTGTGACACACATGTATGTGCACCCATGGGTACACACATGCACCATCAGAGCACAAATCTGCCNTTAGGTATATAAGAAAAGGTTTAGAATTGATCTCCTGATATTTTAATGCTGCTTTTTTTATATAATTTCATGAATATCTACTTTCTGAAACTTGGTTTTGAATGATGCTGGATAAAATTTGTTTATGATGCTGGATAAAAAGAGTTGGTAANCATTAAATTCTCATTAGATACATGACNAATAAAATTTTAAATCATTTGCACATATAAAATAAAGATTTCAGATGATCCTTCCTTTTNAGTGTGAATAAGGTTGGTAAACTTGTTCCCAGTAAGTTAGAAGTGCATTTTAATTGGAGTGTATAATTTAGTTTTATTGGATGATTTGATTTAGAGGAAAATATTTCATGCCTTTGACAGAGATGAATAAAACTTCCATCCTTTTGAAAGGTAATTTACAGCTTCACTAACCTTGTAAGACATGTCATTATCGAGTGTAAGTGATTTACATACTTATCAGGAAGCCTTTTCCATTAGGATAGGACATAATGTAGTAGTTAAGAGTGGGCCCAGAAGTCATAGTGATTGGGTTTGATTCCTGCTCCCTCATTTACTATCTGTGGGATCTCAGGCCACGTACTTAGAAGTTCTGTGTTTTTCCACCTATAAGACAGCACAGTAGAGCACACGTTAGGAAGTGTCATTGCATTGAAACTTTGTGAGACTGTGTCATTGAACGAAGCTGTGGAACGGCCCTTGGTCACCCGAACCCAAAGTAAATGTCAACTATTTGCACTTCTGGGATGGTTAGTTTCAATTGTTTACTTGACATAAGGTAGAATCATGTGGGAAACAATTCTCAAGGAGAAATTGTCTGTTGCCATGGGCCTGTAGGCATATCTGTGGAGGGCTGTCTTGATTGTTTTAATTGATGCGGGAAAACCACCGTTAAGTGTGGGTGGCACCTTCTGGTAGCTGCCTAGATGAAAGCCACATGGAANGAAGGCCTGGCTTTTCTGACTGCGTGGCTTCCACTCTCACCGGTGAGTCCATCTACTCTGTTGCTGCGGCTGATCCCGTTGTGGNTGTTAGATGCTTCAGGCTTCTGGAATAGACGAAGACCAGCAGCTCTTCAGGAATCCTCCAGACCTATGACACGAGATTGGAACTGCTGAGCACAAAGCCTTATGGACTAAGCAACTACTGGATTCTCTGCCTCTGCTGTGAAACAGCCATTGTTGGACTATTCTAACTGTATCATGTAAGCCAAACTAATCAACACTCCTTTACTCTATATTCTTTCTATCAGATTCGTTCTGCTAGAGAATCCTGACTAATACAACTTCCAAGGCAATGCTTTGAGGCATCACTGGTGGAAAGAATGTTCTCCTCACATGATGNGGAATTAATGACAGGGCTAAAATGTTCTGACACATTGCTGGGCTATGTAAATTCCCACTNGGGATGAACTCTTTACAGCACTTCCCTAATCCATTGGAATTCAGGATATTTTGGTCATAGACTCCTGACAGCTCAGAGGAAAAGATTCAGCAGAACTTTGGGAATTCTAGTCTGAGCCGTCACCACCTTCTCTGACAATAAAAGTTGTGTGGAAAGTGTGAGACCAGCTTGATGGTTATAAGGCATTTCTGTTGCCAGAGAATAAGCAGAAAACACATGAAGGTTGAAACTGTCTAGAAAATCATCCAAGGACTATCATTGTGAAAAAGGAGCAAGCAAGGCCGTTTTAGCATCCCACTTGGATATTCTTTCACAAGTTTCAACTGACAATGTTTTCAGAACTCATATTTTTCCAGACACCACATACCTCTAGTAAAGAATGTGAGGAAGTGCCTTTCACAGCTTCTCTGTGAGCACCCTCAATTCACACTCAGCACACTGCAGCCACTCAGGTGGAAGGTCACTCTCAATGACTAAGAGGAAGGCATGGCTGCACTCTGTGTCTATTAGAGGGACCCACTCCCCAAGGGTACATTGGTGGCCATATTTCAGGAAGGAAAGATTCTTCTTAGACTTAAGATTCTCAGCCTTCCTTGGGGCAGAACCATGAGGAAGGCTCTGTAGCCGGAGCCTTATCTGTCCTGCCCGGTCCCGAGGTCCCACAGCTGCTTATAAAATAATCACTCAGAGGCTTAATATTAATTACAAACTGTATGGCCTATTGCTCAAGCTTATTACTAACTAGCGCTTACAACTTAAATTAACCCATTTCTATTAATCTGTTTTTCAACGTGTCATGGCTTTACTTGTGTTCTAATACATGTTGTTCCTCTGGTGGCTGGCTGGGGTNTGCCCTCGACTCTGCCCTTCTTCTCCCTGTATCTCTGCTTGAATTTCCCACTTGGCTCTATCCTGCCTTGCCACAGGCCAAAGCAGCTTCTTTATTAACCAATGGCAATAAAATGTATTCACAGCATACAGAGGGGTTATCTCACAGCAAGGCTCAACACAAATAGTGAAGGTCTTGGACCATGGGTAGTGCTGTGTATAGAGGGAAAGAAAGAGGTTATATGAGGAGCCAGCTGGGAGCTGACACTTGAACTTCATTCCAATCTTCCTGGCATCCAGAGGTGAAGAGAAAANGCTATGTGAAACATCTTTCCTTCCTNGTGTGGCAAATCATTTGTTTTTGTTTTNCTTATTTGCATGAATGTTGATGAGGGAAGAGGTAGGCATACTGCAAAGGAAACTTCAATAGTTTCTGAATTTGTCATTAATTTGTGTAACAAAGCCAGTGCTAAGATATGTAGGTCCACCTGCAAATAGAGTTGGTGGGTAACTCCACCAGACCCCGTAGCCTTTTTCCCAGAACCAGAGTTTTTAGTGATAGGAAACAAAAGCCAATTTTAGGAGAATGAGCAGAGAGTTCATTTTAAAGGGTTTTCAGTAGGTCACAGAACCATTGCTAATCCTAGAGAACCAAGACTAAGAATAAGCTTTAAGAAAATATATTAAATATCATGATCCAAGCATAAAATATTTTAAATATGTATTTATACCTTATTTTGTAAATTTAAATTTGAAACTGTATAAACTAATTACACAATCATAAAATGAAACAAAATCTTGAGACATTCTGCTATACTCACAGATTGGTGCCTAGCCCAACTGTTATCAGAGAGGCTTCACCTGGTAACTGATGGAAACAGATGCAGAGACCCACAGCCAAACATTAGGTGGAGCTCGGGGAATATAAGAGCCAGAAAAGTCAAAGACACGCAAGAAAACTCACAGAATCAACTAACCTGGGCTCATAGAGGCTCACAGTCTGAACCAACAACCAGGGAGCCTGCATGGGGCTGACCTAGGCCCTCTGCATATATGTTACAGTTGTGTAGCTTAGTCCTCTTGTGGGACTCCCATCAGTGGGAGCAGGGGCTGTCTCTGACTCCATTGCCTACTTTTGGAACCCTCTCTTCCTTCCAGGTTGCCTTGTTCAGCCTTAATAAAGGAGAGGAGGTACCTAGTTTCACTGCAGCTTGATAAACCATGGCTGTCTGATACCCATGGGAGGCCTACCCTTTCCCGAAGAGAAATGGAGGAGGGAGGAGGAGTGGATGCAGGCGAGGCCTGGGAGGAGGGGAAGGAGGGGAAACTTCAGTCAGGATGTAAAAATGAACAAACAAACAAATAACAAAACAAAAAACATAAAACAACAACAAAATCTTTGAAAGTCTCTCATAAAAACCTGACAGTAAAAGGANACAAAAGTTGGTGGCACAGTCACGGAGACAGGGGATTATTTGGGTTTAAAACACACTCCTTTGACTCTGCATTACTATCGGATAAGTCCAGAAAACATAAAGAACAAGAAAAGCAAAAAGAGATGATAACCTGTTCTCAGTAATTATGTCTCTGGTAGCAGTATAGTGAGGTATTGTTTGCTTTTGAGATGATTGTGTATTAAGTAGATAATTATGTTGATGCAAGAAAACGGGATGTTAGTTGCAAAAAGAGCAGACAAATGTTAGACTGGGATGTCTAAGCACAAGCCCTCTGTAATTTTTCACTGGAAATACTATTGTGAATTCATGGTTTACCTTAATCGTATTATTTTAACCATTTAAAAGGCACAGAGCCAAGAGCACTTCTAGGATTTATTTTAGGATTTCTAAATACTATTTCCAAAGGGGCTACATCTCCTTAGAGAAATAACTGATGGCTTGGCCTAAGGCAAGAAATTGATGAAGTGAACCTGAGATGTGTTATTATTTGAGAAATTGAAGGAGTTATTACAAGTCATTGTTGTCAGGCCCCAAGGACTCAAGAACCAGTCTGAAAAGGTTTTCAGTGAACAAAGACGGTGCAAGTTAAGCATCAGTGTGGATAATAGCTGTAGTAGATTGAATCACATTTATATTCAAAACCAAGAATTTAAAACTCAACCAAGGGACCAACAACGGAAGATACTCAGGGTTAGATTTTACTGTCAACTTGTCACAACCTAGACTTCTCTGGGAAGAAGGAACCTCAACTGAGGAACTGACCAGATCAGATTAGCCTGAGGCCATGTCTGTGAGAGATCATCTTGACGACTGATGATTGATGCGGGAGGGCCCACCCCAGGCAGGTGAGTCTGGCTAGATAAGAAAGCAAGCCAGTGAGCAAGCCAGTGAGCACCNTTCCCTTATGGTTCCTGTTTCAGTTCCTGCTTAAACTCCTGCCCTAATGTCCCTCCATGATGGACTACAACCTGGAAGTGTAAATTAAAATAAACTCTTTCCTCCCACAAGTTGCTTTTGGTCCTGGTGTTTATCATAGAAATAAAAAAGCAACCTAGAAAAACAACCGTAACTTTTAAAAACTGGTAAATAAGAACAACATCAACAGCCTGATTAGGTATTCATCCTGACTTAAAGTTTTGGAGGCTCCAGAATGGTACTGGGGTCCTCTCTGTTCTTGGCAAATGGAAACATACTGGGTAGCAACGGTCACAGTATGTATTAGAGCAAGCAAATGATTATGCCTTGAACCCAAGCACTGAATGGAACAAGCTCAGGCTTTTTCTAACAACCCTCTTGGGGGAACCAGGTCCCACCCAACCTACATTCTGATGGCACACCCAACATTCTAAAGAACCCCATAGAGACCACCTGGGAAAGTTTCCACAACCACCACAAGACCCTCCTGGGCCACAAAATCCAAGTCAAATTTTCAGCATTTTTATGTCTCTTATTAGTTCTTGACCAATATATCCATCCTAGTCTGAGAGAGATGCACCACGGCTAGGTACCTCTGAAAGTGTATTTTTGTCTTTATCTACCATTTCTCTTATGACTATTGCTGTTATAGCTTTGGATATATCATATATATCTAGAGTGCAACATACCCCACAGCATTTTATATTGTTCTTTGCCGTGTTAAAATTGTTGGCAATATTTCAGCCTTGCTGGTATTAGTATCCATACACATGGCTTCTTTTAATAACATTCATCTCATATACTTTCTCCCCCCATCTCATAATACTTTTGATCACTCTGTTTTGAACTGCTATGGATCATTTCATCTCAAGTATTTTTTATGATCAAACCAGAAAAGTTGAAAGTGTTTGATTTTGTTCCTTTACTAACAAAAAGTTATAGACTGTAACGGCTGTCAGACATGAAGTGCAACCAGTGCCCCTAACAAGCAACCATTTATTGTCTACTTGGAAGCCAGGGCACAGGAAGCAGAATTTGCTCTTGCTCTATCCCTTCAGTACCTCTGTCCTCTTTTCCTATTTCACCAGCACCCCCAGAGTTCCAAAATATGCAGAAATAAAACCATTTGGAAGACCTTAGGAACCTAGATCATTAACAAGGGAAGGTATTTGGTGGCTGAGAAATTAAGAGGAAGTGCAACTGCTTGCTACCACGGCGAAGGATGCCAAGCTGTCCGCTATACCTTTCGGTGCCATCCTCATCCTGTTCATTACCTAGCTCCTGAAGGGGCCTCAGCACGCAAAGAAATAGAAGGAAGATAGACAGTCCAGGTGTGACAGTGTGTCACGCTGGGGAGAGTCACAGGTTTACACTGACCAGACAGTAGGCAGAAATCTGCAGTAATAAGCCAGCTTCCCTTTGGGGACAGGGAAGGAGGGGAGAGAAAGCTTTGGAGAAATGGCCCCAGCTCCANTTATAAGCTGCTTGGCTTAGATTCCTCCCAAAACCTTAATAACAAATCCTGCCCAAGGAATTTTAAATTGATATCAGCTGGCTAGCAGGGCTAAATTTGATTAAAACCAGCCCTCGGGGCCGGAGATATCATCTAAGTTTGGCTCGCAGAACATACTTTATGAGGCGCAATATCAGTTTTTAAAAACAGGATAGGACTGGGAAAAGAGAGACAAAAGAAAACTTCTTTAAAGCTAATGGTGCAGAAACTCGCCCTTCCTGAATACCTCTTCCCTTTTGGGACAATTTGGAGACTATAGCAGGGATAGGGATGTAGGAGGTGCTGGGGCTGAGCTGGGGGGGGTCAACATTCCCAGGAGATGAAGGCTGAGGGGCGCAGCCTAAATACTTGGTGTGGTGTGGATTTCAGCTCCTTTTTGTCCACACAGGTCTCATGTTGCTCACTCTGTGTGTGCAGTTCCACATTAGTTATCTTCTCTCATCTTGGCAGCTTTTCTCTTAACTTTGTTCTCATCTTTCCTTGACTACACCTAGAGCTGAATTTCTGAAAAAGAATGGTGTTTGGAGCCTCCCAGGGAGAGGTGATTTCANTGTNGGTAGCTCAGCTTCTTGAGCACAGGACGGAGATTTGAGACTAAGGCATCTATTCAGACAGCAGCTCCTGCTCAGGTATTAATCAACAAACACACAT
>LZPO01067577.1:0-10954 GCA_001675575.1 Neotoma lepida
ACACACACTCACATATACACTCACATATTCACACATACACACACTCACACACACTCTCATACTCACATACACACTCTCACACAGGCATACACACACAAANGCTAATAACAGCAGCAATAATAGTAATAATAAATGTAAAATGTTGGCTATATTGGGTAAAGNTTTATTTGGAGGCTCGTTTCTCTCCCAGTTTTCACANATTAAAGCTCCTGATGTCTGTAAAAGCAAACTCTTTTGTCTCCCTGTTTTGTAATTAGTGAATCTATTGTTCTTTGCCGAACATTCTGCTTGAATTTGTTTTTCTGTCCTGTTTAATTTCTTCCTGATTTATAAAAGCAAAACAACCACCAGAGTCAGGTTTGGGATTCAGCTTTAATGACATTTGAAGGGAAAACCAGAAAGGGGAAACTGTCCTTCAGAGATGAACTATTGTCTTCTTGCACGGCTCTTCCATCTGGATATAATTGGTGGCCTGGCTAATCTCAAAATGCAAGGGGCTCACACTGAAAAGACCATCTGCATATGCATATCTCTGAGGCCTAAAAGCCTTTTCTCCACCAGATGAAGGAATGTTCTGGAAAANCACATGTACTAGAACAGCTATTCAGCCACATAAGTGTTATAGAATCCTTAGAATCANATCTNACACAACTATAAGAAATGTGAGGGTCAAGTTTAAAAATAAAGTAGCNGAGGTTCATCTCCACAAATCTCTACCTTTGGTTTTAGTAAACATGGATGGCGTAGTCTTTCAACCAGCTACATAATTTAAGTAAACACTAGGATGCTCAAACTTTTACATAGCAGCCGGATCACAATGAGAGCACCAACTCATTTCACATATCCCATAAAATGATGCTCTCGGAGGAGCCTTGTGCCTGTCTCATGCCAATTAATATCAACGAATGGTTGTCAATAGTTAAGCTGTTGTTTGAGTGACAAGCGGTCTAGCTTGCTTACTGACATGAAGCCTGAGTTCAGCCTGTTGAATGGTAGAAACGATAGAAATTCCTTTTCTCTTTGTTTTTTCTTGCTTTTATTTTCATTCCCGTTTTTGTTGTTATGTTTTGTTTTTGAGACAAGTTTTCATGTAGAGCAGNCTGGCTTGAACTGTTGATACTCTTGTTTTCACTCCACCCTTCTTTGGGCTATAGACTAAAGATCTTATTGTAGTCTTAAATTGTAGAAAGAAATTCTGATATCCCCTTTGTTGTTTTAATTTAAAGATTTTATTTCTGAGAACTTCATACATGANTGTTTATTTTAATCATTTACCCCCTTCAAATCCTACCGTGCTCCATCGGATCCCTCTACAATTCATGGACTCTTCTTTGTTTTTATTGTTACACACATGTGTGCACACACATTTATATGTATGTCTGCATACACAAATGTCGTCTGCTGAGTCTATTTAGTGTTGCTTATATGTTTAACGATAACCACTTCTTGGGATTGAATTAGCCATCAGGGGCCTCATCCCTGGAGTAGACTGATTCTCCATCTTTTAGCAACCATTCATTGCATGTAGCTCTTCATGTAGGGCTGGAGACTTTAAGAGATTTACCCTATCCATGTTGGCCTGTAAACTGCTGTTGTCATTGTGCTGCTCTTCTTTAGATGATCATACTTTGAGATGTTATATGTGCAGCTTTCCTGATGGATATAGAGGACACTATTTTATATCAGATGTCCTGTTTCTCTGGCTCTTACAATCTTTTCCGTCCCACTTCTGTGATATTACCTGAAGCGTAAGTGTAGAAGTTGTGTTGTAGATGTCTAAATTGGGGTTGGGCACCCCAAGACCACTTATTCTTGCATTTTGAGCACTTGTTTGATTTCTGAATGATTTTTATATGTTGTAAAATGAATCTTCTTTAGTGAGTGGTGAAAGCTATATTTATCTGTGGGTATGAGAAGAAGTTTGTAGAATACAGACAAAAATTATACTGCTTTAGGAAAGCAGCAGTATTATGTTCTTTTTACGGTTCTTGACCTTACCAGTCAGGGATAGTCATCTGTGTTATAGTATCAAACATGAATATTCTCTTCTACTGAGATGCTGTAAGTCCAATTAGATGGCTGTTGGTCAGCCCCAAGATTTAGGTGTAATTTAAAATCCTATTAAGTGTTCCTAAAAATACCATTGTACCTTTGGGGATATCTTGCTGTGATGGTCATTGTTGTGGTTCATAGAAACCACAANTGGGTAGGGCTAATGATTTCTTTTCTCCCTTGGCANCTTGAATTGTACCTTTGGATATTATGAGAGCTAGTCCTTAGATAGGAAGCTTGAAGGTCGATTTNAGATCAGTTCCTACAAATCTGGAGTCATTTCAGTCTTGGCAATCTTTAGTAATGTCCATGTTTGTCTTGTTAAGTGTTTTCTTGAATATAACAGCCTACTTATAGCCAGTTAATTATTGTACATGCTNACATGTTCTGTATATATTTTCTATTGCTTATGTAAACAAATCAGAAAAGAAATTGCTTTTAAAAACACGTTTATTCTTTTATCAGTTCAGTAAGACAAATCTAGACAGAGTTTGACTCAGCTGGTGCTGGATTATATGTTCTGTAGAACTGAAATCAAGCCCTGATTATTTCTCAAACTCCTAGCCATTATTCTACCTCTAAGTTAATTTGTAATGTTGTCAGATTTATGTTCTATGTGACTACAGGATTCACAGGCCCATCTCCTTATTGTATGTTGACTGAAGGTATTCTGTAGCTTCTAGAAGTAGACATATTCTTTATCTCTCTCTCTTTTTTCATTTTCAAAACAGAGTGGCAAATCGAGTCATTTTTGTACTTCAAATTGTTTACAAGATAATATCTCTACTTTAAAGCGAAGGTGATCAGAATATACCACCTTAGCATAAGGACAATTTTGAGTGGAAGGAGATTTAAATTCAACAAATGTACCTACACTTCTGTGACTTTACTAAAATACTTTTNGTGTTCTGTTAGTACCAATATTTATTTCCTAGTCACTTCACAATTTATCATTCACACAAATATTAATTAAATTGTAAGNTTTTATTATTCTGTTCTTTGTTAGTTTAATTCATAAGTCCTAAGAGATTCAACTAAAAGCATANAGGAAACATTATTCTTCCTCAACAAGGTTAGCTGATAAGTAATCTTAGCTCTATCTCTCAATGCCATTCACAGAGCTATTTACATTAGTGTTTGATTGAATAAGGGACAAGAGACTAGAAGGATAGGTTTTGTATAATTGTGCATACCATAATATTTATACCTAAAAAATTTAATAAACATTTATATATGCCTTTTACATTTAATGTTCTTTTTTAAATATTGTTGTATAATTTTGGGGGGACCCATACAAAAAACAAATATTCACCCCGGATAGAGCACCAGAAAACTAAAGAAATATTTCTTCCAAACCCAGCTTGGTGAAACAGGGATTTTACTGGGACTATTTACAGGAATATAGGTAATTCACAGACAGGTACACCACTAGGAAGTTCTTTAGATAACTTATGGAGATCTATAGAAATCTATACCACTGAGAAGGTCCATTCTAGCTAATTGTTTGCATGTAATATAGTAGTGATTAGCATCCTGGTGAGGGAAAACAACCTCCAGAAGATCTTGTGGGGATNTGCTGAGGGCCTCATGAACCACATGATCACCCACTAGCTCCACAAGTGGATTTTATTGCTTTGATATCTCAACGGACCTGTGTGGATGACTTTCTCTACTTCAAGANAGCAATGATTATGACAACAGTGACTATGACAGTTTCAGCCATGACAGTGATGAGCATGACAGTGATGGCCATGCAAAGTCCAGAAAAAATAGTTTGCTACAAGTATAGATGATATAAAAATAAGAATTAAATGTTCAGTTTGTCTAAGGGTTAAGTTTAGTGGGGGGAAAACCATTGATATATGATATCCTAAGAAGAAGAGACATAGAAACTGACTTGCAAAGGCAGGAGAAGTGGTCCAANATTGGAATGGTCTACAGTCTCACANTCCACATAGGACAGAACTGGATGTCACATGAAGGAGAGATTTGAATGATCGTTGTGTGAAGGAATTGAGACAGTCTTCTAGCAAATTTGCTCTGTGAATTATCTTGTATCATAGAAGTCAGTCTGNTATTAATTTGTTCTTTTAGCCCCAGACCTGATTATATGTATCTTCCTTCTCCATCAGAATTTGGTACTTAGTGCCAGANAGAATGGAAGTTTAGTTGGAGAATTACAATAACAGTAACAATTGGGNTAGGCACCAGTCTATGAGTATAGCAGAGTNTCATTAGGAATCATTTCATTGAGTTTTTTTCATTTGCCAGTTGTGCTTAGTTCTATCCTAGGTGTTGATAGTCTGACCCGCTCCTTGGAAACCAACGTTAGTATTCTGACCTGCCCCTTGGCACTGCCGTGCGTCCTGATGTAAATGCCTCATTTTGGGGAAAGGCCAGTCCCCTTTCCTATCTCTCTTCTGCTTTTCCTCCCAGGACGTGTGCACCCCTCTCTCTTCCTCTCTCTTCTTTCCCTATTTCCTATCTTCTCTTCCTCTCTCTATCATAATAAACCATTTCCTCACAGGTGCAGCATCTGGGTTGTGAATGTCTACCTACCACCGCCGCCGCCATGCCCACATGGTGTGTCTGGCCCGCTGCCGCATTTGCCGCAGCATGCCTGCCATATTTCCCTGCACTCCTGGGATACTTGCTGCGGTCCCCCGCATGATATATCATAATACTAGGTCTTTGGGGTATCCCATCTCTAGGTCCTGGCCCTCAGGGGTGAGCTTCCTCTGAGGCTATGGGCCTCCAGCTGTGCCAGTTATTAGTTGCTCACTCCCACAATTTCTGTGCCATCTTTACCTTAGCAAATCTTGTAGGCTGGACAAATTGTAGGTCGAAGGGTTTGTGACTGGGTTGATATCCCAATCCCTCCACTGGAACTCTTGCCTGGTTAAAAACGGGAAGGCAAAAAACAAAAACAAAAACAAAAACAAAAACCCAGTAACAATACTTATCAATTTTAAATTGGAAAACAGGCTAATAGGTCAACCTTACTCAGTCATGAGTCCCAAGGTTTGATTATGCCTCTTGAGCTCCTTTGGGATAACCTGCCCTTCTTTGTAAGCCCAACATCTTAGCAAAATATTTCTGTGGACACAAGGAAAGAAGTAAGGAAGGAAGGAAAGAAAGAAATGAAAGAAGGGGTGGAGGGAGGGAGGAAGGGCGGGGGATTGCTCTTGCTTACCTTCTTCTACTATGAAACATGACCCATGAGGGACTACATGGTTGTCCACCAGCACATCAAGGATAGTAACCTTAAAATATCTTCCACTAATAATTTGAAAATAGCAAAACAAAAGGAAAGAGCCTTGAGAGTTTTCAGGAAATCTGGAGATATAACAACAAGGCCACTGGGTTTAGGAAAACCATGTTCCTTACACGGCTCTTCAGCTAGAACAGGGGTCTCATAGAGTTTATTAGCGCANGAAAGACAGCTGNGGAAACTATGATCTTCACTGGAAATTTTCTTTCAAAGGTAGCCTTTAGGCTTCAGNACTCAGTGTAGCAAGGAAGGTACTGATTCAATTCTAGTCCTTTCCAAGGCCAGCATAAATAGCTAACTAATACAGACAAGACCTCTTATAGTAAGTGTTTTTAAAGCCTCAAGGTCATTACCAAAAGGAAATCCTGGAAGCAATGAATGTCAAGGCTCTNTGGGCATAGAGCATTGTTACAGCAGATTGCAGGCCCATAGCCATGCTGCTCAACTTTCTGTGGTGTTAGATACTCAAACGCCAGGAANGAATGTAAAGTAACTTACTCTTCCNAGGAAAGCTGATAAACNTGCTGTATTAGATGGGCAAAAACATTACAAAATGTAACTCATTAGTGTTCTGTATGGTTTTTGTATGTGTTTGTGTGTACACAGTATGCATGTTATCATATGTGTGTGTTTGAGTGGACAGTATGTAGGTTACTCTGTATGTGTGTGTGTGTGTGTGTGTGTGTGTGTGTGTGTGTGTGTGTGTGTATGTGTCTGTGTGTCTTTGTGTGATTGTGCATATTGTGTGAAGGTCTGAAGTAGAAATTAAGTGTCTTTCTCCATCACTGGATTGCTCTCCACTTTACTGATGTAGGATCTCTTACTGAACCTGGAGCTTGGCAATCCTGGCTAGTCTAGATGGATAGCTTGCCAACGCACATTTTGTTTCTGATGGGATTGCAGGTGTACCACCACACTCTTCTGTCATTTAAGTGGGTTCTGGAGATCTGAATTCTGATCCTTACACTTAGGCAGCCTCACAAGAGGACATTGTTCTTCATCCATTTGAGTCATCTCCTCATCCCCAATTAATTTATCTTCAAAAGAAAGAAGATTCTCTTAAATCAAACTGACATTTTCCCAAACTTCAGAATTTCCCAGTTTGATTGTTTATTAAAAACAACATTAGTAAAGTAAGGAAATCACCCAATGCATTGGTAAAGCAAAATCTGTGAGGACCTGGTTTTCAACTCTACTTTCCGGATTATGTAATGCCAATTAAGTTCATTACAGCCATGGCTTGCTGTTCTTGTTAAATTCCCCATAAATATAATATTGAAGTATGTTTCCTTATGGCTTGTCCATTTGCTCCAATGACTATTGTCATGAAACAAATCTGCCCAAATTTGGCTGAATAAATTGAATGTGCTCAGAGCTGTTGTGAGTCAGGAATTTCTGAAGAGGGGAATGGATATGGACTTTGTTCTAAAATATCAGGGGGACTTAGGTGCAAGAGGTTGAACACTGAGGCCTGGAAAGATAGCTGTTGGTAAAATACTTGCCCTACATATATGAAGAGCTGAGTTTGATCACCAGAATCCACAGAAAATGCTTCATGTAGCAACATACACTTACAACCCAGAGCTGGAGAGGCAGAGACAAGAGGATCCCTAGGAAGGAATCACTGANCAGCCCACCTAGGAGAATTTATGAGTTCCAGGCCATCTGAGAGGTCCTGTTTCAAAATCTAAATGGATAGCTCNTGAGTAAAGAGACCCTAGTCTGACTTTTGACCTCTATACAAACATGCATTGGCAACCTACACACACATGAGCAACCACAGATAAACAAACACACATATGCATACAAAACCACATAGTATTTAACAATTGGGAAGAATGTCAAATTCTAGTGTTTCCTNATTTATAGTCACTGTAAAAATGTCCCTNGACTGGAGAGACTCAAAGTCTAAGACTGCCAACAAATGTATAGACCTTTNGCTTCTCTAAGTGGCTTGGCTTTCTTCATAGTATAGTGGCTTGCATGGAAGTTGAAGGTCGTAAGAGCAAGAAATGAAGCAGAGAAGACAGAGCATCATAGGCATCATGTGGTACTACCATCACCACTCTTTTCANTAACNTTAATCACCTATCTGCCCAGCATTAAAGCTGGATATCAACAACAAGAAATACTGCTCACATTCAAANAGAATGTGGCACAGGCCCTGCCTCTCACTTGGAGAATCATTAGGANGTGCTGAAGAATCAAGGCTNTGTGACATGGAAAAGACTGTATGGCTATCTTTAGAAACACAGTTTGCCAGGCTGCTTATAGTAGTGTGCCTATTTATTATCTGTTTGAGAGTACCTTTTTCCCTGCAGTGTGTCTTGCTTGCCTGCCACTGTACATTTGGGGATGATCAGAAAGAAATATTTATTGGTGGTCAAATATGAAATGAAATTGCATCTTCTAGCATTTGTGATAAGAACAAGATTTTAAAAGTGATATTTATTATTAAGCTTACCCCTGACATGATAGATACATTTTGTTTAAAATTCTATATATTTTTTCCAAGAAGAGTTTATCCCTCATTATTCAGGGAAGTTGAGTTAGCCAAAGAGCAGATGGCATGCCCATAATGCCTTTAGGCAGATGTTCTCATTTGGGCCATAACATGTGAATAAAANATGCCATATTCCAAACTATCTCATCTTCTGCAGTAATTACTGGAGACTGTCCAATGTGTGCAGAGGCCTTTTATTGCTGTGCATTATATTGGNCAGATCTACTGCTGGAGGCTGCATGATCAGACTGTTTAGTTAAGTTTTGTAGTAGATTATTTTACTTTATTCAATTTAATATTTATAAAATAGTCACAGTCCATATATATTTTATACATAAAACTTAGGGATAGGTTAAGACAATTATTTATTAATTCTAAATTTCTTGTTTTACCATTTTAAATATTATTTTTGCAACAAATATATATATAATTCTTTTCTCATATAATAGATTAGAAATCTGAAAATAAATCTATTTCAAAAATTTTTTGAGAGCCAATGTGAAGTTGGGCAATAGAAATCACTAATGTAGTTTTATAGTATGCTTTATATAAAGATTAATTTCAACCACAGAAGATTACAAGAGGATTTATTTTTGTCCTCAAATTCAGGTGTTTATCATTAGTAAAACTTANAGAGATACTAGACATAAGCTTTGTTGAGTGTTGAGAGTGAACATGAAGGTGAATTACTTGAGTCTANGAAAGAAGGAAGCATTCTGTGTCTGTTGCACAAAGGCTTTGTAGGGATTATTTTCTTCTTCTCAATCTTGAATANAGTCAGTCACTCAGAGTTTCTTTAGAGAGCCTCTAGTTTTAAGAATTCCAATGTTTGAAAAGCAATGAAAAGCAATTGAAAAGCCATTATGGATGGAACTCTCTACAAAAACCTTATTGACACTGAGTTCACAGAGAAAAGGCAGAAATTAGAACACAGATTCCCATGCNCACTGCTCCTGTATTCTCTCTGTATTCTGTTCACATCACCTCCACATCCAGGAGGAACTGCTGATAAAATGACATTTCTGGGAAAACAAATGTATCAGACAAATAAAAACTTCAGAATGTGTATTTTCTCTTCAGTTTATTATTGTATTGGGCATGTATGTAAGCAGAATATTGTGTATTTCAAATACAGATTCATTGTTTCATGAACAGTTTGGCAATGGGTCCCAGTTTTTGATTTTTGTTTTTAATGCTATTCTTCAAATATGCATCCATTAACTAGACAGTTTATATATTTTAATTCAGAGCACTGTTTCTCAACTGAAGGCAGTTTGACCCTCAGAGACATTTGGCAATATCTGAAGACACTTTTGTTTGTCATAATTGAGGGAGAGGAGGTGTTGTTGGCATTTGGAGGGGACAGGTCAGCAAGGCTGGTACATAAATTGCAATGTACAGGACAGAAAGAAATCTCCCTCTTCTAATAAGGAATTTGCATGAGATATAATGGCNCCTCTGTANGGAAAGAAAAATCTTAGGATATATTTAAACNCAAATTCTTGGAAGTGAGTTAACTGATATGTGAGAGTGGAAATGTTAGTAGTGTGGACACTAGTTAGTTGCCCTTCACTTCTATTTATCAAAAATTTTTATTCTATCTTGAGATGGTTTTATTTATTAATATCCTGAGAAAGTACTTTGTACAGTAGCCTAGGCTGGCTTAGAACTCAGTACATATCCTAGGTTGGCCTCTAACTGGTAGCAATCCTCCTGCTGGGGCCTCTCAAGTGCTGGGATTATAGGCATCCATCACCATGCCTTGAGAGGACAGTTTTGAAAAGAANCTGTACTGAAACATTAATTTCAAATATTACTGAAGTGGATTGTCCATATGAAACCATGACTTGATTGCCCAGATTTTAACACACCAATGCTTACTGCAGTGCTAAGTTACACTATAGCTAAGTTATAGAACCAACCTAGGTGTACAACAGCAGGGGAATGGATAGAGAAAATGTGGTACTCTNCCCACCCCCAGTCTTAAAGGAGAATAGAGTTATGTGGTTTGGAGGAAAATGGATGCAACTGGANATAATCACATTAAGTGAATTAAGGCAGTGTCAGAAGGCAAATATATGTTTTCTCCTGTTTGTGGTTTTTAGAGTTTAGATAGATACATAAAATTCTGTATGTATATATGACATGAAGGTAGAAATGAGGAGAAAGGGGGACTAGTGGGAGGGTAGGTGGTATTTGTTCAATGTGTACAAAAGTTAAAACAATCATAAGGAATTTTAAATTAAGATGATAATTTAAGCTTTACGTTAAGAACCATGGAAAGCAATATACCCCAACCCCATGCCTACTTCTGCATCTTCAGAGTGGCCCAGACTAGTCCTGGGAGTCCTTATATGCTCAGCAACATTCCAGCTGTGACCCTAACATGTGATGGCTACCAGCACCAGCAGGACTTGGCCCAGTTTGATTCCTGGGTACTGCTGGCTTTGAACGCNGATAATGTCTATCATGAACCAGGGAAATGATGTCCTCTGGAACAGAGTGGGNCAGAAAAGGGAGTCTTTTCTAGANTCTTTAGAAAGGAACATATCTCTGCTGACATCTTGATTTTGGTTTAGTGAGACCCTCATTAGATTTTGGAAAGAAGGACCAGAATATATAAAAAGCTTTGTGTGGTAGCAATGCTTGTAATCTCAGCTACTCAGAAGGCTGAAGCAGGTTGACTGAAAGTTCAAGCCCAGCCTAGATAATTAGTCTCAAAAAAAGAAAAGAAAAGGAAAAAAAAAAGTCCAGGGATTTATTTCAGTGGTAGGGTGGTTGCCTACTATTTCAAGGCCATGGATTTAATTTCCAGTAAGAAATGNTCTTTTAAGCCACCAAGTTTTTGCCAATCTATCATGATACAAGAATAATTTGATGCAAGAATGTTTCTATATAAGTATGCTGTTTGTATATCTCATTTAATTATTTCAATACCCCAAGGAGNAAGAAGGTGGTATCTTCTTCAAGTTACAGATGAGATAGGNATGTGTGGAGAGAGAAAGGGCTTTCTTTGTCTCACACAGCTAGTAAATGATAAGACTAGTCTTAAAGGCAGATGCACTTAACTGAAAAGCCAGTCATTTTACAAATGTCCCCGAAGAGTGAAAAATACGGTGGTTTTGATC
>LZPO01067581.1:4443-20876 GCA_001675575.1 Neotoma lepida
GGTGTATTCCTACCCCAGTTAACCAAATCTAGGCACTCCTTCACAGACATGCCCAGAGGTTTGCTTCCATGGTGGTTCCCCTCAAGTTAACAAGATTAACCATTAGACCAAGTCCCTGGATAATTCTGTAGTCTCCCACCAAACAAGAGAAACTCGACAGTCTACAGCTTTTATCTGTTAGAATTGCAGTTGGCAGCTAATATAACCAACCTTCTCCTGAATCCATCTTATGGATTCCTAATAGATCTGTTGACATTTGGCATGAAGATGAAAGAAGAGAAGCCAAGCCTGCGGCTCATCAAAGTCTGATTCTGAAGCTTCTACATCACACAGGAGCTAGGCATGAAGAATCCCAGACTCANCCAAACCTACTGGACCCAAATCTATATTTCAACAAGNTCCTCAAATGATCTGGATGCTTGTTCAAGCCTAAGGGACATTAATGGAGTTTAACAGAATATCATCAGGAGAACGTTGAGTGATTCAGAGGACTTTGATGGGCTTGATGAGTCAGAAGACAAATGGCACTGTCATCGTTAAGCTCTTATTATAGACCCTCCTGATTCCATTCTTTCTTTGGCTCATAGTNTATCTTCACCCACAAAGGCCCATGGGGTCTTCCAGTACCAGGAGGGGTTACTTCCTTTCTGTTTCCGTAGACTTCATCCTGGCCATTCCATATTATTACGGCTATATAACTATAGATCCTTTCTCCCCCTCATACTCTCCCATCTACCTAAAGCTCTCTGACTCTCAAATCTTCCCTGGATTATTTTTTCTTGCTTACTTTCAAAGGAAAAGCTATGTTCAGATCTGGCTTTGAAGACCTTCTCTTTTCAAACCCCAGAGATCTTTCCCAGCTCTTTCCAGTTGTCCATTCATGTATAGATAGATAGACAGATGATAGATAGACAAATAGATAGTTAGATAGATAGATAGATAGATAGATAGATAGATGATAGCTAGATAAAGATAGATATGATAGCTAGATAAAGATAGATATGATAGCTAGAGATAGAGATAAATGATAGATAGATAGATGATAGATAGATAGATAGATGATAGCTAGATAAAGATAGATATGATAGCTAGAGATAGAGATAGATGATAGATAGATAGATAGATAGATAGATAGATAGATAGATAGATAGATAGATAGATAGATGATAGATAGATACATAGATACATAGATGATAGATAGATGCATAGATAGATAGATAGATAGATAGATAGATAGATAGATAGATAGACAGACAGACAGATAGATATCCATGCCTTTGTTCACCAATTATCAGGTCCTTCCCCGACTCCCTTTCCACTGTCTTTCACAAATATCAAATCTCCAGGGGTCTCTCTTGCTCTGAGGCGCCAAGGCATGTGCTGCCTATGTCAGGATTTTATTTTTCTAGNAGTACAACTTCAGGCACCAGAAAGGGGCTTCATGACTGTGGCATTAGCTTATGAGGACTCATGGCTGTCTCCCTCCCACCTGTAGCACCTGATAGGGCTATAGTCACATAGTAGGGAGTTGGTAAATATTTGTCTCTGAGTCTGATANAGACACGGAGGAATTCCCAGATCCACAGGCACGTGGTTGCTCTTAATTTGTTTGCTCTAAGGGTCTGTGTTCCAGTTCAGCAATTCTGTAAACAGCTTCTTTATGGAGCCAGCCATGGCTANACAGCCTCAGATCAGCTAGGTGGCAGACATTGNATGCAGTCCAGAATTTTAGGCCAGATACAAAACTGTAAATTTTTATCTTAGGAGCCCTGTCTTCTGTGGAACCAACCTCCTCTTTAAGTGTGTTTGGATGTCCCTTTCCCTCCCTGCTAGGTCACTCAGGACCAGTACTTCTAAGTAGCTATGTCAGACAGACTTTCAGTTGAATCTGTCCCAGCTGAGCTTTGGGGTAGTCCAGACACAAAATACTGGTGGCATTTATCCCAATTCTACATAGCTTGCTTGTTCTTGAAGATTGAACTATGGAAGTTTCTGAGACATTGCCACCAAATGACTTTGTATATATGNGCTATGCTTGTAATGGCATAAAGGTAAGCAGACATGGAAGAAAGTGGAATCACTTACTGTACAATCACAGAAAAACACAAGTCCAGAAGAGTGAGCTAGCTAGCCCACCTCCTCAATGAGTTGTCCCATCAGGAACTGGTGATCAGAGCATGAACAAGTGTTCAGAGTTCATGAATAGGAGGCTACTCTTGAGGCTCACTGCAGCCTCATTAAGTACTGAAGACATGCAAAGTTGGGGGTCNACTCAGATGCCACTTGCTGGTCTAAACAATCATACCTTTGATCAACATGGCTCATAAGACAGTCTGCACATTGGCTTGTGGGAAGAATATATTTGCTATCTCTTCTAAACTGGGCTCACTGAAACNGAGAGCATCTCCTCAGTCACTGAGATCCATGNCTTTCTGGACAGTGAGAGNCAGCATTGGGTCACTATACCAAGACCTGGGATAATCAAGTTTTAAGGAGAAAAGGGTTGTTTGGGCTGATGGTTTTGGAGGTTCTGATCCATGATAGTTGGCTCTGGTGTTTTGTTATTGGCTCTGAGGCAGCACATCATGACAGGAGCATGTTATGGGATGAAACTGATTGCTTCANGGACACAAGAGACAGTGGAAAGGACTGGAGTTTTTCAAGGACATGTCTTAGTGATTATGTCTCTCCCCNCAAGGCCTCNCTTCCATTACTCCCCAGTAGCAGCACCCTGGGGAGCAAGCTCTGACCATGTGTGCTTTTGAGAAACATCTAAAATCCAAGCTACAGCAAACTCCCAACTCCTTTCTNGCCATAACCATCATGTTAACCATGGGTGTTGAGTTATGCTTCTGCCTGGAAGAAAAATAAGAAACCTACTGAGATGCTGACAGGCATGAACATCTCCGTGAGTAACAGGCTCATGGATGTCCTAAAAGAAGTCTCTAGAACACAAACCCTTCTGTTATCAAGCAGTCTTGTTGATCTGCCAGCTTCAAAATGCATTTGAGTTTGCAAAGCAATCTGTTTAACGGCAAAGGCCATCTGTGCTAAGGATTGTGGGGGGAAGATGCTTGTGGAGTGACAACTATTTCTTTGCTGGAGTTGGAGAAAGGATGCGTTCCTTTCTTTGGTCTCATCAAATCAGAAAGGTGAAGAGTTNATGGGTGGTCTAGGAATACATGATATATGGGGAAACATAAACTAGCCCATTTTAGACTATTGGGNACTGGTTACTACAACCTGCTAGTTTGATAACCTTTGGAAAGACAGCATGGAGATCTTACCAGAACCTTGTGGCACCTTCACAAGGATGAAATGAAATTTCATAATAAAACATGGAATTTCCAATTACTATCTCACTTGCTATGGACTGCTTGTTGTCATATCTCAGGCTCCCAGGGGCATTCCTGCTATTCCTACCCTCCTCTACCTCTGACTTTAGGCCCCCTTCATTGGGAAAATAAGAGAANTTCCCATTGAAGGTGAGAAAGTAACTCTAGTAGGTACCTTTTGGGCTTCTCATAGGAGGTGGCCCTTGGATGGTCTCTATCAAAGTACCTAGAACTATCTACCTACTATACTGGTTGTATATCTCATGCAAAGATTGTATAGCTGGGCCGTGGTGATGCATGCCTTTAATCTCAGCACTTGGGAGGCAAAGGCAGGTGGATACCTGTGAGTTCAAGGCCAGCCTGGTCTACAAAGCAAATAAACAAAGATTGTATGATGTGGAACTGTTGGTTTAAGGTGCTTTCTAGAAAGTTTTTGTTAAATTTCAAGTATCTTCTCATGCTTCCTGCCTTCTTTTAGACTCAACAGCATGTTTACTCTTCAGCAGAACCAGTAGGCAGGAGCTCAGTAAAAGACCAGAAGCTGGACCTCTGACTGTACCATTGGACCTGCTCATGAGGGAAAACATTACATTAGCAAGACATGGGCTTCTCTTCTAGAGCCTTCTATGTCCTGAGGTCACTTTACCTTTGATAAGCCTTGTCTTCTGCTCCTTCACCAAGCTGGGGATGGATACTAGGGGACGTGCATGCTAGGCAAGTGTTCTACCTCTAAACGATACACTCAACCCTTTGTCTTACTATGTAGCTCAGGAGGGCTTTGAACTTGCTATATAGCCCAGGCTGGCTCAAACTCACAATCTTCCTGCCTCAGGCTCCTGTGTGCTGAGATTGCAGATACAGGCCATGATGCTCAGCCTAGTGTGTTTTTATGAGAGCGTTTCTTTGTTTGTCTGTCTGTTGTCGAGACAGGCTCTCCTGTAGTCTAGGTCATGTTTGAACTTGCTATGTAGCTTTTGGAAAGCTATGAACTAATTAATCATTCTGCCTCTGCTTCCTAAATGCTGCGATTGCATATGTATACAGCCATGCTCCATTTATGCGGTGCTAGGGATCAAACTTCGGGCTTTGTGCATGTTAGGCAGGCACTCTACCAACTGAGCCACATCCCCAGCTTGTAAGTGGGATTCTGAGGCACCATCCATGTTCATCTGGGGAGAGCCATACAGTTCATTACAGCTGTCTGCCATCATTGCAAAGTCAGAGAGTGGTGGTCATGGTGTGTACTAGTGCTAGTATGAGTCCTCTCAAACATTTTCACAGCCCTTCCTAAATGGAAACAGCTATGGCCATGTCACCCTGACTGCATGGGTCCCTGAAATCAATCTAAATAGGCAAATATCACTATGAGATGTGAGAGGTCAGGGAAGGCTACATGGTAGAGACTGGAAGATGGACAGAAACTCAGGGAGCTGTTTCCTCCCCCTCAAAGCTGACCTCCAGCAGAGCACATGTTCTTCACAACAGGGTTTGGGTCAACTCTAGGCTGAATCCCTTCTATTGTGGCGTTGCTATGGGGAGAGGAGGCAAGTCAGAAATACTGTGCCCCTGTCATTCTTCCTGGTCTTTATATAAAGGATGCCTTCTTAATGAGCCCACCCCACAGAGTCTGGCCTTTCAGATAAACAAATGAGCAGCAGCAGGGGATACTCAGAAGAGAACTGTAACAAATGGGGCCACAGTAAGTGAGTCCAAACACAGTGGACCTGGGAGGTCTGAGGTTAGTGCTAATGAGCACAGTTCCTCTTCCGCCTTCTTGTCCAGGATTTGTGCTGCCAAAGGCACCAAGAACGTGTGTGTCCCACTTACTCAGGAAGGAGCCATTCCAAACCCTGCCTTATTACTGGTAGAAGTGATAGTAGCTCGGTTAGATGTTCCCAGGTTCTTGGCCTCTTATCCAAAGAATTGAAAATAAGGGCCATATGGATTGGAAAAAGAAGCAAGATGACTATTTGTAATCGATGCAGGAAGACATTGTCAAGACTGACAGTAGGTCTCATGGGTACTCAAGAGCCCCAGACTACAGCTTGGTATCTCTTTTGGGAGTTTTAAGGAAGGGGCAGTGGGTTATTAAAGGAGTCATTTGGGTGGTTGTCTATTTTGATTGACAGGTGTCTTAGCCAAAGTTTACTACTGCTGTGAANAGAGACCATGACCATGGCAACTCTTACAAAGAAAACATTTAATTTTGGGCGGCTTACAGTTTCAGAGGTTCAGTTCATTATAGTCGTGAAGGGGAGCATGGCAGCGTGCAGGCAGACATGGAACTGGAGCTAAAAGTGCTACATCTTGCAGGCAACAGGAAATTGACTGGCTGTCACACTGAGGGAAGCTTGAGAAAAAGAGACCTCAAAGCCTGCCCCCACAGTAACACACTTCCTCCAACAAGGCCACGTCTCCTAATAGTGCCACTCCCTTTGGGGACCATTTTCTTTCAAACCACTACAATAGGTGATATAATGATTTTTTNCTACTGCACATGTTCCTTCCCATAATAATAAAATTAATCATGTGCATTCCCAGTTATTCCTAGGCATAGGATGGTAAATAGTTNTCCCTAAAAGGTGTCCAGGGGATAGTTTGCCTTGCTGCTCAGGCATCCAAAACCAGTTCAGACTGGATCCAGCCTTCTAGTCTACANACCCAGCTATATCGGAAAGTCATTTGAATAGAAATTGTCCAAATCTCATTGTTAAGGGCCAGAGTATCAAAATGCTTTCATGCCTTCAAATAGAAAAGATGACGTGATATACGAGTGGATTTGGAAGCAGTAGCACTCAATAGAGTTTCCATCCTGGTTCTTTTGGTATCTTGTTAATTTGAGGTGGTTTGTTCAATCTCTCTGACTCCCAGTCACCTAATTATCGAGAAAGGCATCACTGTAATGATACACTATTATCAGCCAGAGAGCAGGAATCTTTAAACTGTGACATAGCAATTCAAGTTCATGTTGCTTCTATCGTTATTAATAATAACAGCACATACCCTACTGTTATTAAAGAAGTGTTCAGCAGCGAGTAATTGAATTTGGGTATCCAAAGAAGTAGGTATGTGTTATTACTTTGAACAATCAAAACCTCTTTCCTATAAACAAATATAATGACATCCATGTATGAAAATTCCATAACAAAAACCATTACTTTATGCTAACTTAAATAGTAAAAATTGAAAATAAGATAATGGGCTATANGTAGCCTCTTACAATTTCAACACTAAGCAGTCTGATGTCTATGCCTTCTCTGTAAGAGGAGGGGGGAGGGGGGAGGGGATTGTTACTCCTCCTTAGATTTAAAAAGAGGAAACATTCCAGGGAAGAATCTGGTGCCTCGACTCTAATGAAAGTGTCTATATTCCTTTCTCATGAGAATCCCCAAAGCAGGGCATTGGCTAGCCAATGGTTGTGTCAAACACACGAAAGCTTTTGTTTGAAGCAAAGTTGGAGAAATGTGATGAACCTGGGGATGGGAGGAAANCTCGGGTTCTGGTTCTTCCAGACAGGTGCCCTTGAGCTACTGCTTCTTTATGCTTCCTCTGAGTTTGCACATCAGTCCAGCCTCGGGCTTNACCTNGACAATCCCAAAGGCCCCTTTCCAGCTTGGCAGACTGTGAGATTTTTCCCTGTACAATACTCAAACAGAGATCAATACAGAGAGACAGAAAGGAATGCTTGCAACAGACTTAAGAGAGAAGCCACGATGCTTTCAGGTTGACTCCACTTAGTTTTGGAACAGCCTCTGGGGTCTTCTCAGTGCTAAGTACACAGCTCCTACTAGAGAAGAAGAAGTCGTCTGTGAATTAGCTATTGTCCCCATGTGCCTCCTACCCGAGGTGCCAGCACAAGGAACATGGAAGTCTGGATCTTTGTGGCCTGAATTTTATTTCCTAACAGANGTCAAATTCANTGCTCATATATAAGGCTATAAATAACAGTGGGTACACTGTCTGTTTAATAATTAGGGTTTCCCTAGGGAAAGGTACTCAACAAACCCAAGCTTTTGTGAGGGAGCAGAGGATACTAAGAACTCCAGGGTTGGGGGAGACATTGACCCCACAGCCACCTGTCACTNTCAGAGTCAGAATTAAGCACCCCTACCATCCAACCAAACATTAGTCCCTCCTATGGTCTGAGCTGGTGACTCCCAGACTTTCCCAAGGAGGGGGGGGTGAAAATGGTATTCTGTTTTCTGNCTATCTGAGTGTGATGTCAGAAGGGAACTTGGATCTTTCTTTGGACATGAGGGCCACCAGCCAAACACACCGACAGTTTCCCAAAGGAATGATGGATGTGGGCACAATTTAAGCACCTTAGTGAGTAGGAGGTCTTTGTTTCCCCCTCACAGTTGGGAGGAATCCTGCCCATCCTGACTCCACTGTTATGCCAAGTCCAGTCAGAAGCTGTTACAAGAGACTGAAAAGCTACTGTCTAGTTCTCTTCTGCCCGCTGCCAACCCCTCATGCTGGACACTGCATTTAAGACAAAACAAAGGCAGTGAATGGTATATGGAGTTTTAGAGTTTAGCTTTTGTGTGTTATGAGCACAGAACACAGGTATCGGAGGACGTCAGCAAATGCTTCCCAAGAGGGAGGTTAGGAGCAGCCATGCTGTGATGAGCAGACTGNATTGCTCAATGGGAAAGGAGGGGAACCTGGGAAAGAAAGGAGTGAAGGGGAGGACAGAGCCAGAGGAAACATCCTGGGACAGAGACTGGTTGTTCTCAGATTCAGTCCCTGACATTTCTTTGCAATAGCACTCCTCCTCCCCGCCCTCCTCCCCATCTTCCTTCNGCCCTCTGCCTCTGTCTCCAGAGTTCTGGGATTACAAGTGTGTGTGTCTCCATGCTTTGTCTGTGTGGTGCTAGGGANTGAACCCAGGGCTTGTGTGCATAAGAAAGGCAGTCTACCAGCTGAGCCACACCCCAGCATCACCAATATCTGTTTCGAGATTCTAAATGTGGTCCAATTACTCTCCTTTGTGCCTTTCTTTCTTCATCTGAAAATGGGATAAATGTACTGATTTTGTCTCCTTTCAAAATGTAACGAGAATTTCAAATAATATCCACCACAATGCACCATGGAACCACTTGGTAAACACTGGAATGACTGAATTGTCCCCTAACTGTAACAAATCACCTGACAAACTGTAATGTGCTGTACATTTGTAAGGTNATATCAGTAGTTGTCTTTCCCACAATGCCCAGCTTCCTTCACAGGAGATTTCATGGAAATACTCTGAAGACCCTACACCAAGGAAAGATACTTTACATTTGCGTGATTTGTTTAGTGAGCTGTGTATCTTGCTTTCTCTATAGTACTAGCCTGCTCTGTAGCATTGGTCCAGGAAGTACTCCAGCACTTCAGTTGTACTCAAGTGTGTTAGTGAACTGAAAGAAATTAAAATATGCATACTGCACTCATCACGATCTTTTACAAGCTGTAGTTACCTGAGCAAGGTCAAGCCAGCCAAAGTCCAGAATAGATGAGGGAGACTATCTCCTGGCCCCACCCCTTGCTGAGGAGCAACAGGCACTGAATAGCTGCTGAGGATAGGAGACTCACTCTTCCTTGAGGGTGTGGCCACTAATAGGTTTCTCTTGCTTTGGGGGGGCGCATACCCATGCAGCACTAATTGGATTCAGTGGGTTATCAAAAGAAGAAGGAGAGGGAGAGAAGGAGGAGTAGGAGAAGGAAGAGGAGGGGGAAAAGAAGGAGAAGACGTGAAGTTATGAAGTGAGGATGGGAAGGTATTTTGAGATATGGGGGGAATTGGAGAGGGAAATGGGGAGTTTATATGATCATATCTTACTGAAGACATGTTTGAAATTGTTGAAGAATAAAAAAAGGAATTAAAATGTCTGCAGAGAATAGATAGTTATGATGGAGAGCCAAGTCAGAGACTTTGCCTAGAGCAAGGTGCTTCTTGTTGTTGAAGTAGGCAGAAGCCTGCGTTCATTAGTCACAGGTCCCCCAATACCTGTAAAGGAGCTGTGAATAGTAATACCAATGATGATGACAATATGAATAACAGAGATTAGCATTGTGTGCTTGTGTGCTCCTGTGTGCGTGTGTGCATGTGTGCATGTGTGTGTGTGTGTGTGTGTGTGTGTCTGTATATGAATAGCTCTTTGCACTTCCCCCCCTATTGTCTTCATTTCTCCCACACTCTTGCACAGAGGTAGTGTGGGCGTGTTCTAATTGGGGAAATGACCATGAACTTCTTAAACTGCTTGTGACTTTGCCCAAAGTCACATCATCGGTGATGATAGAGGTAAAAGTGGGCCATGAAACTCCTACGTCCTGTGCCAGCACTAAGTCAAAACTCTGGAGCGCTCATGTGGATTATAGAGAACAAAATAATGACTCCAAATCCCAGATGATGTGAGCAAGAACTGGAGCATTTTAAGGGGGTAAGAAATATTTGCCCTAAAAAGCCTTTCCTCATCCCTCATTTTGCACCTCAGTTTGCAAAGAAAGTGAGCACAACAAATAGCAGGTGCCAGGGCAAGAGATCTGTGATGAGCCCTGCTATCAGTCCTGCTGTGATGACTCATCTTGGTTGTCAATTTGACAAACCTGGGAAGAGAGGATCTCAAATGAAAAGCTGACTCCATCAGTTGGCCTGTGAGACATCTTTGGGGAATTTTCTTGATTGATAATTGATGTAGAACAGCCCAGCCCACTGGGCAATACTATCCCTAGGCAGGTGAGCCTAGGCTGTATAAGAAAGGTAGCTAAATGTGAGCCTGGGAGTCAGCCACTAATCAGTGTTCCGCTACAGTGTCTGCTTCAGTTCTTGCCTCCAAGTTCCGGCCCTGACTTCCTTCAGTGATGAACTAGTACATGGAAATGTAAGATGAAGTAAACTTTTTCTTCCCCAAGTTGCTTTAGGTTGTAGTCACAGCAACCTTAACCTAACTGAGACACCTACCATCATCACTATCATCAACATCATCATCACTATTACCAACATCATAATCATCACCATCACTAATACAGTCATCATACATCAGCATCATCCTGGCCACCACCACCATCATTACGGGCATTCCTATCATCACCACCACCATCGACATCATCATTTTTATCATCATGTCAGAAGTGGCAATTTAGTAGTGGGTTTTGCTTACTAAACACAGCAGCTGAAGAAGGCAGAAACTATTGGTTTAAATTTTTATAGATAAGTGAACTAGAGCCACAGATTATTCTGAAGCTGATATGAGCTCACACAGCCATTCTCCAAACCGAGGTGTTTTTGTCCCCAGAACCATTCTTCAAGCTTCTAGTCTCTTTGACTCTTTATGTTATTGGATGGTTCTCTGTGTTATTTTGTTCAGTTTGAACGCAAAAAGTGATATGGCTCAGAGGCAGCCAAGTTCATTGGAGGGAGCAAGAACACTGGGCCAAGAAAATAATGCCAAGTGTGAGCTGTGTGACCTTTGCCAAAAGTCTGGCCTAGAGCCAAGCTTCTCTGCTGGTGGACAGATTAAAAATACTCATCTGACCCATCTTATATGGTGGACGTGAGGTTCCAGCAGGGTAATGGATGGGAAGACANTGTGTTTTGTGATGTTCTACTCAGATGCATGATGCTCTCCTCATTAATATTATACTCTGCTGCCAGTTTCAGGGGGTGTGCAGCTGCAGAGAAACTAGCCTGGCCTGGGATGCCTCATTAGAAGCTGAGATCATGGATTCAGAGATAGAGAATGGAAGGAATGAGAGCCACCTTCTGCTGTTCAGGTTCTTGTTGCTATCTGGACTCAGAGAGGCTTCCTGGCACCTTGGTGACACTGCTCTNTGGAATGTTGCCCTTCTGATGCTGTGCCTTGTCAGTGTCTGAACAGGATGGCAGCTGAGATGGGGTGTAGCTTTGGAAAGTCATCTTATGATGGGCTTGTGTAGAGACGTTTTCAGTAACAACCTTTCATAAATAATGATGATTTGTACATAGAGAGCTCTTATTTGTCCTTCCTAGTCTATGTGTATGAGACACAGCATGCTACAGTGATACAGTGCTGTTTAGTTCCACTGGATGGATAGCACAGAAGCCACCTGCTGCCTAGTGAATACTCAGTGGATGGATTAATAACCCCCTTCCTTCATAGATAGGGGAAGCAGGCCAAAAAAAAGTAGCTCCACTCTATCCCTGGTTTGTCCTGAAAGTTTTATGTGAGGCCCCAGGGATTCTTGCTGCTGTGGTCATGGATCCCTGCAGAGTTGACAGATGTGGGGGACCAGAGTGTCTGGAGCCCCATGGAGGTGTTGCATCATCTCAAAGATCCCCTCCTTTCTATGCTAGCTCCCACCAGCATTTCCTTTTTATTCCAGTTCAAGTCTGCGGATGTGCATGGGTCCTAGAGAGAAGATGCACCATTCATTGCTACATCCTCCAAAGACCTTTTCCTCTCCCTGCCCCCAGCTTATTAGAATACAGGCATGACTCCCTTCTCATCAGCACGGGATCTCATAGCCCTCAAGTTGCAATGCCTGTGACAAATCCCCAGAGCCTCAAGCTGTAGTTGAATTTCTGCACAAATCAAAGAATTGCAGAGTTAGGTGGGTCTGACCCAGTGTTGATAGAGTAAGGTGTGTGCCAGGATTTTGGGGAGTCATTTTTGCATGTTTGTGTTTCCAGGCTCATATCCTACCGTGTTTATGCAGGAGACTTAGGAAGACTGCCAGACTCCTCGGCCCTTTTAACAGAGAGCACAAACAAGGTCACTGAGTTCTGAAATCAAGGAGTCATTAGTTGAGGAGGCTCCTTGCTGTTCTTACCTTCTGATGGCTGTGTCAGTCCTTGGCAGTACTCGACTCAAACTTGTTGAGGAACTGGAGACATCAGCCCCTGCTATTATGTGGTGCTTTCTCTGAGCTTCCCTGCAGCTTCTCTTATCTTAAGGACACTGGTCATATTGGGCTAAGGGTCTGCTCTACTCCAGTGTGGCCTCATCCTATTTTATTATATCTTCAATGACCCTATGTCCAGAAAAGGTCACAGTATGAGGTTGAGCCTTCGTTTATGGGAGAACACAGGTCAGCCTGTGGCTTGTGGAGAAAGAGAGCCTGCATTCTCGGTGCTGGAAAACACAACTTCCCTTCTCGTCACTAAACAGGTAGAATACAATGCCCAGAGAAGGGATGAGCCTTAGGCCACATCAAGCTAAAATGTGTTAGACCATGGGGCCAATAATCCTGACTCCCCTCCCCTCATCCTTTTGGAACCCAAAGTTGTGATACACCCCCTGCTCTCCCAATGCCAGCATGGAATCTGGCATCTCTGATTGTCCGTGTTTGTTCTTTCTCTTCTCTGAAGAGGATCTTTTGCTCCAGTCACCTGCCCCCATTTCAACACATATGGCTTTGACACAAGTTGTACTATCTCAGCAGTCCTGGGCGTGCATCCCAGTTTCCTCCCATCTGGACTTGCTCTGTCCCAATTCCTGTGGTCATTAACTTGTATTCAGAAAAGGTTTTCCATCACACATGTGGATTTCTTCTTCCCTAGTCTATCACTTATTCAGAACACTAATACACTGGGGCTGCAGAGATGGCTCGGGAGTTAAGAGCACTGGCTGCTCTTCCAGAGGACCCAGGTTCAAGTCCCACACCCACATGAAGGCTCACAACCACCTCTAACTTCAGTCCTAGAGGATCTGATACCCTCTTCTGGTCTCCCTGGGCACCAGGAACATAGAATACTAAATACACAGGGGCTTTTAAACATAGGGCCCTCTCTCCTGGGTGATCTCATGGGTGGGTTTTTAGGCATCTGGAAAGGTAATCAAGGCCTTGCACATAATACCTGAGATAGGGTGATATGGAAATATTAGTTATCCTGCTTAATTTGTGTTCCCTCGAACTATATTTTTATGCTAGAAGTCTGTGTGATACACTGGCTCCCATCTCAGCCAGTTTCCTCACAGCAAATACATTTAAAATTATAGAACCCAGAGTAAGCAAATCTAAAGTGCTTAATCTATTATTAATCAGCCAGTTGCCAAAATGATAGAGCTCCAGGGGGGCCTGAGGAAGACATCAATATTTATGGCTTCGTTAGCAAGTGCCCTTCCCCCTGCCACCTCTCTCTCTCTCTCCTCCCCCCCCACTTCTCCTCCTTCAATACTAGAAGAGAGAGATGAAGGCTGTTATGTTTTATGTCATTGTACAAGGCGGGAATGTCGTGTTTTGCAATGACATGACTCCAAAGTGGTATTGCATGTTTATTTGAGAAGATTGGCTCTTTGGCTGTGGAACTCTGTCAGGTCAGGTTAAGCAAAACCAGCTCACTAACAGTGAGAGAGTCCCAGGAACAGACGAACCTGGGTGAATGCTTTACAAAAAATAATAATTCCATTTTCTGATGAAGCAACTTGGGAGAGGGAGAGAGGCTCCTTCATTGGGTGCTGTCTATGTGTTGACAGCGTGAACTGCCAAGGGCATTGAGGTCAGTATCACCAGGAATAGCTAACCTCTCCCGAGTATCACTGCCAAGTGTTGGGTACATGCTAAGTACATCTAATAATCATTAATGGTTTTCCTGTATTTGGCATGACACAGGTGCCTTTCCTGCATGACCTTGCTCTGTCCTTGCCTCATTCATGTCCTGGACTCCAGCATCAGTGGCTGTCACTGCCCTTGTTCCGGGTTGTGCACCACGCTGATAACCCTGCAAAGCCTTTGAGTCATCTGTCCACTCTAACCAGACGAATCTCCTTCCATCCCGTCTGGCTTCTGAGGTCTCTGGTTTCAGTTCAGGCCTCACTTGTTTGGAGATTTCTCAGCCATGAGCCCCCTGGAGTGCTACCAAGTGGGATGTCGTCATCTTTTCATCAGCCTGTATTAGTGTCTTTCTTGTGCAGTGACCTGATGTCTGTGTACCTGTGTCTGATAGGGCCCCACAGGGACATGCTGGTTTGTGGCATTTGCCTCTTTCCCCGGTGTAAATCCCTCTGGGACCTCCAATGCAACAGCTCAAGCTATCGCAGTTAGGTTGCCTAGTGAGAAGTCAGGAAGGCATTACACAATTCACTCCTGGAAGCCAGTGCGAGCCAGCTGCGGCCTAGCCCCTCAGCCTCTGAAATTTACCTGCTCCTTTATTTACTTGTAATGTTTTCCTCAGGGTGGATTGTCAGCTCCAAGAGAAAATGGATCACCTACCACCTCTGTGTTGTCTATGGTATGTCTAGATTCCTTGCACCTAGGCCAGAGTCAGGAATAGGGTGGCTACTCAGCAAATCAGCACTAAGTGCACTGTGAACGAATGAGTGGAAACCACACTGTAACTGTGGTAGACAGTGACCAGTCGGTCTGCACTTGCCAAATAAGGAAACTAAGATGCAGAGAGAACAAATAGTTCCCATGCTTGCACAGTCAATATGAGCATTGCCAGTGTGCTGCTTAGCTCTGATTGGGTTTTATACCTATTTCTGCTTCTGTTTCTTTGCCCCTTGCAGCCCAGTTCCAAAGCTGGCTGCCCACCTGGAATGGTACTTAGTGGCCTTTTTCAGGCCCTTTAGTTTTGTAGCAGCTAGGCTTGAGAAAGCAGAGTCATCAAAGACAACCATCTAACCCTTGTCTCTTTTTGCCTCTGCTTCTCCTCCCACCACCCAGTTCCTGGGTCTCTGGGGAAAACCCTACCACCCTCCTGATCTTCTCACTCCCACAGCCATCCCTTGCATGTGCACATCACTCCCCACTCTCCCATTCAATGGATGCTGAGCACATGCTATGTGGCACGCAGCATCGTAGGCTCTAGGAACAAAGCAAACAACCTAGACATGGCTCTTGCTCTCAGGGACCACAGGTTCTGTGAAGGGGGCATATTCTAGTAGAGGCCACAGCTGCTAATCAAATAACTACACCAATGTGTGGATAATTGCTACTCTGACAGAAGCTGAGAAGGAGAGGGGGTGTGATGCCAAGAGAGCCTCTGACAGGTACCTGACCTGAGTGGGAGCATCCTGAAGATCTCTCATGGGAAGTTCCATTCCAGCCAAAATCTGATGAGGAAGTAAAAGCTAAGATATCAAAGGAGGAAAAATCATTGCTGCGAGTTGGGACAATATGAATAAATATTCTTTGATGGAAGCCAGGATAACTTCCATCTGCACAGAGATGATGCCAGGTGTGTTGGGAATGGAGCACATGGGCGGGAGCTGGTGTGAGATNAAGCTGAAGGAATACGGAAAGCTGTGCCCAGTTGTGTTAGGTTGTCTTGTTCTGATACCTGACAGGAAGCAGCTTGAGGAAAGGAGGGTCTACTTTGGCTCATAGTTGAAGGAGATACAGTTCCTTACGTGGCAGAAGGTATGTTGGCAGGATCAGGAGGTGGCTGGTCACATTGGGTCCACAGTTAGGAAGCAGATAGAAGTGGATATGGGTGCTTAGGTTGTTTGAACTCCAGCTGATGAGATGGTTTCATTCACTTTCAGGTGTGTCTTCCCTATCTAGGTCTTTATCTCTGGAAATGCCCTCCCAGACACACTCAGAGGTGTGTTTCCATGGTGATTCTAAATCCAGCCAAGATGACAATGAAATTGGCCATCACACTGACAATCTCTGAGTAGAGAGGGCCCCAGAGATGGGAGNCCATCCACTCTGAAGGCTCTGAGTTTTTCTCATTTGCTATGACCACCATCCTGATAATCCCTTTTGCTGGTACGATGGCCACACTCCCTTCTGGCACAGGGATTGNGCCCCCAACTCTGTTCACATATGACTGTTTGCCTACTTAGGCAGTGTCTGACAGGCATTGGTGCATGAGTGTGGAAACACATGATGATTACTTAGTGTCCTGGTCCCTCTTCTTGGTGTTGTCACAGCCCAGAAAGAGAAATGGGGAATCAGAGCNAAGAAGAACTGGGAACCTTCTCCTCTCCCTTCTTCCCTCTCCCTCTCCCCTTCCCCAAACCCAGGGCCTCAACAAGAGTGCCATGGCATGACATCTGGCGTCTATATCTACTCAATACCCGAAGGGTGTAGTCCCCATATTCTCTCTCTGGCTCATCCTTTACGCACTGCCCGATTCCTCTTCCTAGAACATTTTCTGTGTGCCCAAATACACATTTGTGCTCACATACACAC
>LZPO01067583.1:0-11913 GCA_001675575.1 Neotoma lepida
CAAGGTAGCGCAAAGATAAACATTCCAGTAAAATACACACATAAGATAAAATTTTAAAGACAACTACACATCCCTTTTTAAAATCAACTCTTTTAGAAATGGTTTTTAACTCTTTTCTCAAATTTAGAAAAAGCATTTTTGAAGGATTAAGATTAAATACATGATCTAATATTGATTTCAGTTGCATTAATATTGTGCTTTCCCTTCACCTGAAGTAGTATACCAGGCTTGAGTCAAATGATACATTTCTAAATGTTTTCCAAGTCAAATGCTCTTATGACTTGCTAAGATTTTTACCAGAACAAAATATTAAAATAATAGGTGTAATGGTTCCTATCACCCCCTAAAGTGTTTTGGGATGACTCTGGTCTGTGTAAGCTCACACTAATACTTCCAGAAGCTGCCTGTTTTCAGTACCATTTTCTGCAATCTCAGAACTGTATACTTGCTGGCACTGTGCTATACAGCTTTCAATTACATGCTGTATTCCTTTCGTGGCTTTCAGTTTTGTTAAAACTATATATAACACTTATTTTCTATTGTAAGTTCTAGAGTGGCCTTGCCATAGCAGCCTATCAGTACACTGTGACTTTGATGTATTGATTTATGATAAAAGTTTACTGAGAACATAAAGGATGAGGTGGATGTACTGACTAATAGCCATCTAATCATTACTCTAGAATAGAAACAATGTAGGGATGATATAAGACTAACTTTTCACAGTGGTATTAATGAACATTAATAGGCACATCAGTTATCTATGGTATAGATGTTTGAGATGTACTGTATCAAGTAATTAAATGTCTATCCTAACTAGTGATCATTCATTCAATAAATAAGCAAACATGACTGATCATGAGTTAATATCCAAGAACTTAGTGCAGGAGCATTGGGAATATTCTCTTTATAAGTATAGAATTTTATATACATATTAGTTTATTTTTAATTACAAATGATAATGATAAATATTTAATAAGTTACATATATGGTGTGTGTGTGTGTCTTCCAAGATTTGAAATGTCCATTTCACTACATTTCTTCAGTATAGACTCACTCCATTTTCTAAGATTCTTGAGTTCAGGTACATACAAATCCATGTGTGGATAGAGAGTAAGGCACAGAATATGTAGTTTTTAAGGTTGTATTTTAATCATTATATAGAAATAGATGGACATACATACTTTGTGCTCTGAATGGGACTTTTACGTATGTGTATTTTTCATATATGCTAATANAAGTGTGTATGTATCTCTCAGTATCATGGTACATTATCTCCAAGACCTCCATGTGTAAGTATCTTTTATAAAATAGCCTCATATTATCATGTAATTTATTCATAATCTCTGATCATTGCATTCACTGCTTACAGTATCTGATAGAATATAAATGCATTATAAGTCATCCTTAGACCATGTTATTTAGGGAATAATGGTAAACACCATCTATGCATGTTTGGTATTGATGCATTACTTCCAAATACTTTCAATATTGCAATTAATTTGTTGAGCTATAAAGACAGAAACTGGATTGTGTACAAAAGCAAAATAATGTCAGAGATTGACTTTATTCAGGGGTGGTGTCAAACTCATGTATAAGAATAAAATTCTATTTTATAACCTACTTTATGATAATAATGTTTATAAAATTACATTACTATTTTTAATGTATTTATAATGTAATTATTTTTATTACAAATGTAATGCAGTATAAATTAATTGGTTAAACAACCCCTCTTCCACACATGTATACATGGTACTTACGGTAAAGCATGTGTGTTTTCCTGGGCTGTGCATCTCATATCTGCTCAATAACTCCACCTTTGAGCTAACAATCATACTTTGCACAAATCTGTTTCTATGGAAGACCTTAGAGGGATGTTACCAGCTTTAAAAAGAGGTGTTAAGAGTAGGTTCCATTTCATTTGTTATTCAAAAAATAAATGTAAAATTTTAATACTCACTGCTGCAAGTCACAGAAATATGAAGAAGGAACTCAGCTGGCACTGACAAGGCTAACCCAGCAGAGTCAAGGGTTCTGTTGGAGGTCAATGCCAAAACTTAAGGAGTTTTGGTGATATTGGCTTTTGAATGTATTAGCTGTTTCCTGCAGTGAATTTCCTGTGTTCTATTGTAGCTTTCCTATTTGATCATTTTCCCAAGAATTTCTACCAGTGTGATTGATCACCAGGCACAACTTCCCCTATACATTTGGAGTATTTGGATAACATCTCCCAGCTGTGTATGAAAACAATTACACATTCAATATCTATTTCCCACAACCAGGTCTTTGTTCCTTTCTCCAATAAAAACTTAGCAGTCTGCCTTATTGCAATTATCCCCATTGGCAGGCATTTGGTCAGTGTTAAGTGTCCAGGAAAAAGTATCTGATTTGAGACATTCTCAGGCACCCAAGGACATAGAATTACAACATGTCTGAAATTGTTGATTCACAGCCTTTAGACAGATAGGGAACAAGTGTGACCTGGGCTCACTAGCCTACAGATATGAAAGTGCTGCCCCAAGGTAACCTCACACTAACAAATTCTTAACCCCTTTTACTTTCACCTTGGTTGACTAATCATCTTATTATCTAACCACAATTAGGAATGCAGTATTACACATGGATTCCCCTTTTTTCCTTCTTAGATTTCTGTAATTGATTTAAGGTCTCTCTCCCTCTCATTTGACCCTGTTCCTTTTAAGAGTTCACTAAGGCTTTTACAAGTCACTCCTTCCTTGAGTCTTAAAGAAAGCCTGATAATCACTGCCTGGAGTAAGCTCTTATCTGCTTTTATGACCCTGAAAGAACTCAAGCCTTCTGACTTTGCTTTGGCCAGAGAATTGCTAGTTGTATGCATATAAAAACTGGAAACTTCAAGGATTTGAGGTAGAACTAAGATAGAACAAAGAGAGAATAGCAGAGAAATGTATGAGAGAAAAGAAACTGTAGATTTAGAATGATCTTAGCACAATAAAGTGAATGGACTAAAAGAGCTTGATGTACATAGAATCACTTGATATCCCTCATATTAGATCCCAGCAGCTTTTAGCGTCTTCCCCTTGACTCAGGGAAGAAATCTCCTCAGGGCAAGTACCCAGGGGGGCTTTTGATGACTCACTAATGTGGCAAAACATGTTAACAATTCTCTTTGGTTTCTTCAGAATTGATGTTTAAAATGCAAGGCTACTTTCCCCCCTTGCATCTAGGTAAATCACTCAGACTTGTAGAATTTATTGGGGTCTCTATGGAAACTGTCCTATCTTTCCCAGCCAAGAGCATTTTTGTTGTGTGACCTTTACATCCTCCTCATTCTAAAACAATTCAAGGATAAAGGTCATGTTAATATAACTCAACTAGTACTTTAGAATTATTCAAGTGGAAGAATTTTGTAATAAATATATAGAGAGATAAACTGTTTTTATAATGAATGTGGATTAAAAGTCAAAGTAAAATTAAATCTGCATAGAACACATGAAGTATGATGCATTAATACTTTAAAACTTCATGAATTTAACTTGATATTGTTAACGTATAAATTAGATTGCCTGTTATATTGTAAAGATTAAAAAATCAAAGCAAATAATTTAAGAGAATTTAACATTGAAGTAGAAGTCACTTTAGTATAAAAAGAATATATTTTATATTTTATGAAAAAGTAGATAAATTATTTATACAAGTGTGTTTACATGGTTTAGTGAAAATAAAAGTGATATTAAAATATGTTGACACTTGGATATTGTTTTTCATTATATTACTAATTAACTCATTGCTTTATTCAAATTAATTACAATCTTATTTTCCTACACTTCCTGTACATTGTTATTTAATTCTTGTCTTTTGTATTTGTGTTGAAATTGCCAAAAATGATTTTGCTTAATTTACCTTGAAATTAAAAGTTTACTTAATCATTAAGGTTTACTAAATTAACTATCACTATTTCATTTGGATGTGTTATTTGAATCACATAAAACTAATCTGCTTAAATAATTTTTAATATTTGTTCAAAACTACATAAAGAAAAAATTTAAAGCATTTAGGCCTGGAAAACAGACAAAAACACTGGTACACCAGGCGTTCTCCTGCTGCAAACAGTAAAGGAAAGTGGATAAAGACAATCTTGAAAGCTTTGTTTGCAAGCTCCTTTAATGAATGGGGACACATTCCTTTAAGAATGCAAATATAATGAAGGAGACCATAAATTTTGGGTCACTTGAATAATTAAAGAGATTCTTATTCATTAAATTGTACATCGAGTGAGAAGTTGGAATTTTAGAAAATCATTAATAAGACACAATGTAGAGTTTAAGGTTCCTCAGAGGTGGAAAACCCTTTTGAAAGCTTTAAGTTTTTATTTTTTTTTCTGTGAGCTCAGATAACATGGAATTTTTTTAAAAAAAGGAAGAAGAAAATGCAAATAGGCTATCTGAAGGCAATCTAATTTTCATTCATTGGTATGTTAGTGTTAGTTTAAGTTTAAGATTACACTAAGCAGCAAAAGAGTTATGAAAAGCCTTAATACCTACTCATCATACACCCTCAGAAAAGTAGAAATAGCGGTATTTCTTCAACCTGATAGAAGACTTCTTCAAGAGCATTGCAGCTGATACTATTTTAAATGGTGAAACATTGAATTCATCTCTTCCATGGTCATGGGAAAAAGTCAAAGATATCTGTTCTTATCACTTACTTTCACTAAGTTGAAATTCTAGACTTTATAATGAGGCAAGATGGGACATAAAGCATATATAGTTCACGAAGAACAAATAAATGTACCCCTGTTTTCAAATAACATGATTTTTAACACATGCAATTAAAAGAATTCTAAAATTAACTCTCCTAGAGATAGTAAAATACTATGGTAAAGTCACAAATCTCAGACAAACAGGCAAACCCTAAATCTTGTTTCTCTGTGCTAGCAAGAGATGCAGGAAAAATAAATGAACAAAAAATAATTAAAAGTGCAATGCCACTTAGAATTTCTCAGAAGGTAAATACATAAGAATAAATGTAAGTAGAAAGATAAAAGATTTACATACAGAATACAGAGTTATGGTGAAAGATAAAGGCTCTCTACAAATGGAGAGACATAAGGTGTTCCTGGACAGACTTTACACAATTTAAATATGTCAGTGCTCATGATTTGATGAATAGGCTTATTACAGGGATTATAAAAATTCCAGTAAGAATGTTTGTTGTCATAGACAAAGTTATTGCAAAAGTTTTGTAGAATGATAAAGTAAATAAAATTACGAAGTAGTCTCAAAACACATGGCAAAGTCAGCCCAATGAATCTATCAGATTTCTTGACATCCTATCAAACTANAGTTCACAAAGCTTTTTTGCATTAGAGAAGAGGTGAAGGCCTACATAGATGGAATTGAGGGAGGAACGCAGGTTTGGACTCACACAAGTACATCTGCCATAATTTACAGAAAGATATAGAAGAGTTTAGTAGATAAGAGACAACATTGTGGACAAATGAACCTACAGCAAGTGATCTGTTATAAAGTGGTAAGAAGATCACCTTTGACCTGCTCCACACTTCATACAAATGTTAACTGAAAATAATCAAAGAAAAAAATGCAAAATGCACAATTTTAAATTTTTCCCACCAGGTAGGAAGCAAGCAGAAATCTTTGGAATCTCAATTATGTGAAGATTTCTAAGACTTGCAACTAAAATAATAATCCACAAGAAAAAATTTTACCAAAATTAAAACTTTTGCTATTAAAAGAATATAAGTTCATGACAAAACTAGTTACTGATCCAGAGAAAATGATTTTAAGCCATGTATTCATCAATGACTACTATGTAAATTAAGATCCTATCAACATAACAAAAAATCTGGACAATTTTATTAGAACATGAACAGAGAACAAGAAAAATATCTCACTAAAGATTTGATACAGAGGCAAATAAGTAAAAGAAAGCACATCTATTTTTTTCTAACTGAAAATAAAGCATTATATATTGCAAATAATTATTATATATTATATTAAATATATATTTGAATATTATATATTATGTTTAATTACTATATTATATTAAATACATTTAAATTATAGATAATACATGTTTTAAACATGTATATAATTTTTCAGGTGGAATCAAAATTACTGTGAAGAATATATATTACATATAATTATTATGTACTATATTAAATATATTTGTATGTATATAACTATATGTAAATAAAAATTTACATAATATACATAAATATTTAAAGTGGCATCAACAATACTTAGAAGAATATACTGGAAATAATATGTGTATACATCACTAGTGAGAATACAGAATTGGACACACATTCAGGAAAAACAATATTCCAATTGCCATAATAGAATAACCAACTATATAGCAACAATATGACCTTGCAATTGCATTCTTCAGTACATACTATACAGAAATTAAGAAATGTTTATGTACAAAACAATATATAATGTTAAGAAAGCTTTGTTAATAATGATTATAAGTTGAAGACATCCCAGCTGTTGTTTAATGTGTAAATGATTTTAAAAAGACATCCATATGTACTGTAAAATTTTATGTAGCAACAAAAAAAAAAGATATAGATTACATTCTAAGTTAGTTTCTAAAGAAATACAGTGAATGGAACAATAATATGAAAGTTCACATTATGATGGCTTATATTTATATAACAATGAAGTATAAAAATTTAAAAAGATACATGATAAAATAGAGTTACAAATATGTACTCATATATATGTAGACATGTAGACACACATTATAATGGCATGAGTCTTTGAAGAAAGACTTCATGGAATAAATTTCAATTATGGTGACATTTTATTAAACATATAAATGTGTATAACTCCAAAAGTTTTATAAGTTGAAAATGCATACAAAATGTTGAATATGATATAAACTTGGGAAAATGAAATATATTTAAATATAAGGTTATAACTGATCTTCAGTTAAGAGCAAATATTTGGAAGGAAGTTTAAAGTCATGCCAATTTAGCTAATTGACAGTAGTGAGTTCTCAGGGGTGTCCTTCTCTTCAGTAGTGTACTTGCTTCATTGAACAGTTCAACCCATTATCACTCAGGGAGCATTGATGAAACAGTGAAGTACAGAAGAAAANCAAAGCCATGAATAAGGAAACTGGACTTGTAGGAAGAGGTGATGTTAACAGGCATGGGGAAGGGAAATGTGAGGGTGGGTGTAGTAATAACTGGAATGCATTATATACATGTATCAAATTGCCAAAGAACAAACTTAATGGAAGTCTATTTTCTTCAAAAAGCAAGTAAATCACTTATTGACTATGTGACGTAGGGTAATTCATAGAACCTTTCCTCTGTTTTCTCATCTATGAATGAGAAAAATTGCCACTTCTGTAACAGGAAATTGTGAGAAATGCATCTATGAATAATGCATGTNGAAGGGAGTCAGAACGGTCAGAACATGGGCTGTGTAAATCTTAATTACTAGGATGATAAATTAGGTTCCTTTCCCCTTGGACATTTGGCTCTCATTAAGGATGTGTATAGAGACTGTGTAGGTCTCTTTTATATGAGGTAATCTATAATATCCAACATTGTTTCTGAGTAAACTTGCCCGATAAAATTGGCAAAATCACATTCAAGTTTTTGGATGAGTGCACAGTTTCTGTAGAAGAAGGTCTTTCAAAATTGGTTCCATTTTTAAGGATATTATTCAGTAATCCAAATTTAACTTTCTGACTTTGTATGTTCTAAAAATAGGAGCTGCATACTCAACTAAATTTGAGCTGACTTTCCACTCCCCCTNATTACACTATTTCAGCATGAATGGCCCTTCACGCATTTCCCTGTTTGCTAATACAGCACCCAGGGAGCACACACTCACCAAGGGCTCATCCTCATTCTAAACACTCATTGTTTCCTAGGACTAATAAATTCTATTAGTCAGATGAAGTGTCTGACCCCACACCACATGACATGGTGTTGCTTTCCTACTGAAGGTCAAATTCTCATCACTCAGATCACTCCTCATCGAGTTGAGCTAACCATGAGTAAGCCCTGTATACTTTTGCTCTGTTTTCATTTTTCTCAGCTCATTACTTTATTTGATGAATACCTACTGAGCTACTATATTGGGTCAAATGAATCTCCAATGTACTATAAAAAGAAAATCAAATATCCCACCTGAAAATAATTTTATTTACTCATGAATAAATGAGAAAAATCTTGACGCAAAGGGATTTAACCAACATGAAATGTTAGCACCAAACACACTCAGAGAAGGATGTAAAATACCGATAAGAAGGAGCCATGGAATCTATGTGGGAACATGTCTATCAGACAGTGATAGGTATACATTGGTGCTAATTTCTCTGAATTATTTTGTGGAAGATCCATGACTGAAACCACAACACAATAATTAAAGGAAGCAAAGATGACAATAAAATACAGTTATGTGTTGGGAGACACAGTCCTTAAGAACTATCAGTTACCCCCAAAACAGAGATTCTTGTATTTCCAGGTGAAAACACTGTGAGTCAACAAGTTTACTATAAAATTCATATGAAGTAGACGTTGAAGTACAGGATGCTTAAACACTTAAAATGCTGGAGAGACCATTAAAACATTCAAAAATAATTATATTCTTTAAAATACTAGTAACTTCTTATAGAAATTAATATATGTTATAATATACAAGTTTAAATAAAAGTTATAGTAATACAAGTTTAAATAAAAGTGAACAAAAGTACATGAACCTAGTTTGCAGAAAAACTTCAGNTGAATTAGTCTAATTATCAAGAATTGATTTCCTTTTATTAAAATGTTTACAAGTATACATTATATAGAATTATACAAATACATAACTACAATGCAAACCATATTCCTTTAGAGGAAAAGTAATTCAAACTATGGTTCATTTAGAGTTTCTTTTAGTTAGGGTTTCTATTGCTGTGACAAAACACCATAACCAAAAAGCAAGTTGGGAAGGAAAGTGTTTATTTGGCTTACACTTCCACATTGCTGTTCATCTCTAAAGGAAGTCAGGACAAGAACTCAAGCAGGGCAGGAACCTAGAGGCAGGAGCTGATGCAGAGGTCATGGAGGGGTGCTGCTTACTGGCTTGCTTCCGCTGGCTTGTTCAAACTGCTTTCTTATAGATCTCAGGACCAGCACCCAAGAGACGGCACCACCCATAGTGGGCTGGGCCCTCCCCCATTGATCACTAATGGAGAAAATGCCTTAACGCTTGATCTCACAGAGGCATTCCTTAACTGAGGCTCTTTTCTCTTTGATGACTCTAGCATGTATCAACTTTACACACAAAATTAGCTAGTATATAATTGTTCTGAATATAGAGAGATATTTAGCATTATAAATGAAAAATGTGAAAATATCAGGCAAAATGAATATTGATTAAACAAACATCCCTTCAAAATTTAAAAATAAATGTCTTTATATGTGTGCCTCATATGGAAAATAAGGGAGATGTTTATCAAATTTTTAATGCATTGTTTGATCTCTCTGTGTGTACAACTCATCCTTTAAACCAAGACCAGACAATTTTGTGGTAGAGTTTACAGGACTTATATCACTGGCATACATCATCTCCACATCTAGGTAGCTGATGCTGAAATGCACTCTCTCTCTCTCTCTCTCTCTCTCTATATATATATATATATATATATATATATATAATGTGATATCACATATCACATATGTTACAACCTACTAGTGCTGTCCTTATATGCATGCATTTGGTGCTGACTAGTTAAAATTGGGGCACAGTTTTGGGGAAAGCAGATTTCTCCATGACTGACAATGTGTATCTCCCACATGGTGGAAGGAGTGAACTGGTGTCTGCAAGTTGTTCTCTGGCCTCCATGCGCATGTGGTGGCATGTGTCCAAAATCACACACCCACACTCATACACAAACCCACACATACCCACACACACACACACACACACAGAGTATTTAAATAAGGAAGGAAGGAAGGAAAGAAGGAAAGAAGGAAAAATTCAACTCTAAGTCTTTAGAGATAATGTCAATTTTATATTAAGGATATGCTTACAGTTATTTGAAGTTTTCTTTCCTGACATACTTATTCTGCAGAAAAGTAAAATAATTGGATAATATTTTCCTTGCTTAAATTCAAAATGAGTGGTTTTAAAAAAAAAAGCTTAAGCATAGATGTGATTGTGTGTGTGATTGACTATATGGACTTATTTTCTTAAAATTTCAGAAGAAATAATTTCAGAAAGGGTTTGGCAAACATACTTTTAAATTTTATACATATAAATCTCAAAGAAAAACCTTGTCTGGCACAGAAGTACTAAAATAAACTGCACACATTGTAGGAGTTAATGATGCTCTATTTAATTACAGAGAATAGTGGAGGAGAAAAATAAGTAATGGAACTCACAAAGAACCTCACATAGAGGCAGCCAACTTCATTTCTGTGAAATTCAAAACAAAGCAGAAATGGTAACGTATCAAACCACTGATTGGCTTAAGTGTNTGAATGTGTGAACACAGTGCATGGTTCCTGGAGATGTTGGTGTCTGTAACTAAGACCACTTCCATTTGTTGGGAAATAGTCATGGGGAAGGGAAAACAGTGAAGACATGCAGATGTTCCACTGGGATCTCTCAGCAACATTAGGGATGCATGCTGGTTTGTATTAGGGGCTCAGTGGCTGCTTAGAACTTGGCTGTTGTGTAAACGCTTTTGATGTTTGTAAGTGGTGACATCCTTCAGTAAATGAATGAAACTTACTTAAATCTATTAAGAATATTTGTTTCTTAATGGTTCCTTTGATATGTGAAAATTTGAGGACATAATTTTTACAATTCTTATTTTATTTTCTCAAATATTTTTTCTCCATTATGATACATTTCTAAACTCATGTTTGTAATAAAATATTGAATTTTGTCAAATGAAAACATACATCATGTCAATTAGTAGCATGACACATGTGTTCTTGGACAATTTCAAAACTTTATAAATACAAAACACTCACCTCTGTTTAATTTGTTAGAGATTCTGAAACATTTTACACTTTAAAGAGTGTATTTGAAAACTATGATGTTGGCACTAGAAACCATATATTTTAAGGTGACTCCTGATCATTTAAAACTTTCAATGCAAAATTCAGCTTGAACTTTATGACACTCTCTTGTTGAGTTTTAAACTGTGGAACCAAATGGAAAGATCTCCCATGCTCATGGATAGGTAGAATTAACATAGTAAAAATGGCAATCTTACCAAAAGCAATCTACAGATTCAATGCAATCCCCATCAAAATCCCAACACAATTCTTTACAGACTTGGAAAAAACAATGCTCAACTTCATATGGAACAACAAAAAACCCAGGATAGCTAAAAGAACCCTGTACAATAAAGCAATGTCTGGAGGCATCATGATCCCTGACTTCAAGCTCTATTATAAAGCTGTAGTAATAAAAACAGCTTGGTACTGGCACAAAAACAGACATGTGGACCAATGAAATCNAATTGAAGACCCTGACATTAACCCGGACACATATGAACACCTGACTTTTGACAAAGAAGCCAAAACGGTACAATCGAAAAAAGAAAGTATCTTCAATAAATGGTGCTGGCATAACTGGATGTCAACATGTAGAAGATTACAAATAGATCCATATCTGGCACCATGCACAAAACTTAAGTCCAAGTGGATCAAAGACCTCAACATAAATCCAGCTGCACTGAACTTGATAGAAGAGAAAGTAGGAAGCACTCTTGAGTGCATTGGCACAGGAGACCACTTCCTAAATACAATACCAGTAGCACAGACACTGAGAGCAACAATTAATAAATGGGACCTCTTGAAACTGGGAAGATTTTGTAAGGCAAAGGACATGGTCAGTAAGACAGAACGACAGCCTACAGAATGGGAAAAGATCTTCACCAACCCCACATCTGACA
>LZPO01067583.1:14723-24819 GCA_001675575.1 Neotoma lepida
CAAATTTCCTTTGACTCATTTGGAAAACTTCAAGAGAAATTTGATAAAGCTGTATTCTGCCTTCTTGATCTTTATATGCTATTACTATTAATAACAAAATAATATGTGTAAGTACAAGATGCTATCCAAGCCCATCAATAACGGCACAGGTATTATCAGACAGTTCTACTTTTCATTACTTTAGATTACTCACACCACATTCTAATTGTGGCTTGAAGTGTTTTGCTTTTATTTAAATTGTCATCTGAAATTTCTTAGGGAAAAACACTGATTAAAGTGAATTCAAAATAAAAACAAATCAAATACTAAAATTTTCATGAACCTTTTCATTAGATGTTGTAATGAACTGCCAGTTCAAAGAACTTTGTGGTTGATGATTATTATAATTTGCAGGCAGTATAGAAAGGCAGGAAAATCTCAGGGACAAGAGAAAGGGAAAGGAACTCCTTGCCCTAGAATCTGGCTAATACCCTTGCCAGCCACAAGTGCTCCAACACAGTTACTAGCTGCTGGAGTCCAGTTTTGCTTCTGGGCCAAGAACCTGTGATTTTTTTTTTTTTACACCCATTTGAGATGCAGCTTGAAAGCCACCAGAAGAGCATATATGGCTAATGCTCAGTCAATCCATTCTTCACTATTCTTGAGGAGCCCATGCTCTGACTTTGGCCACCCTACTCCCCCTATTCTTCCTTTTGAAGCACACATTCCCACTTGTATCTGTATTCTTTTCTTCTGGGCACCTCTTTTTCTCTTAACTTACAGACTAAACCTTCCCAATAAGAATGTCATACAGAGGCCTCATGGGCAATTTATAGAAAGGAGAGTTGACAGTTCATGCCAACAGATGNACTAGGCCCAGTCCATCTTCTTTCTTTTGGGAGGCATGCAGCCTAGTCTTGGATCAGCATACTACTACCTGTCCAGTGGGTTTTCTCAAGGCAAGGCACCTGTGGAAATGGATTCTCACCTGGCAGTGATCAGTAGTCCACAGGACAGCATAGGAATTTGGAAAAATTCATGCAGCTTGCAGGCTTTTTTCTCTTTCATTATATTGGGGATTCTTTGGGTAGTTTTTAGTTTTACTTTGTGAGTCATACATGCAACAGCTGTAATTTTCCCCAGAAATTCTATTCCTTTTCAAATATCCCCTAAGTTTCAGCAGCAGGCTAATGCTTCTCAAATCTATTATCTGGAATTACTAACTACAATTAATCCTGGGAACTTTTCTGACTCAATAAAGATAGTTAGGTACATATGAGAAGACAATACTTGGAACATTAACCATGTCCCACAGTTCTGGATAGGAGAGTCAGGCCTACATACACAGAATAAGGAAAAAGACTCAGGAATACACATAGTGCCAACTGTTAAGAATAAGTTCCCTGGACATCAAGCATAGAATCATTGGTAGGATCTGGAAAGGGTTTACTTGGCTTACACTTCCACATTGCTGCTCATCACTGAAGGATATCAGGATAGGAACTCAAACACAGCAGGATCCTGGAGGCAGAAGTTGGTGCGGAGACCATGGATGGGTTCTGCTTACTGGCTTGCTTCCCATGGCTTGCTCAGTCTTCTTTGTTATAGAACGCAGGACCATCCACCCCGGGATGGAAGCATTGACCATGGGCTGAACCCTCCGGCATTGATCTTATTGAAAAAATACCTTACAGCTGGATGTCATTCATTCANTTCCTCAACTGAGGCTCCATCCTAGCTGATGACTCTAGCTATTTCAAGTTGACACACAAAACTAACCAATATAAAATGTTCAACCTCTAAAGCCCTAGTTAATACCTCTCTCCATGGCATGCAATTCCTGAGTGCAAATTCTTAGAAGTACAAGGACAATGCAAAGAAAGGAAAACTGTTTTGTTTTCTGAGGTCTATTCTTCCATCTTCATTTCAGTCAGATGTGTGTTTTATTTGAATGAATGTGTCGATCATAAAATGGTGGAAATGTATTGTTGCTGTTTAGAATAACCAGTGTTCGTGTTAACTGTGCTTATGTCTCTCTTTGCCTTCTGAGTTAGGTGCTCTGAGTTATGAGTCTCAGTCCCACATATACTGTTATCTCCTCCACTAGGCCTTCCTAGAACAGATATGGGAGAAATAAACAGAGACTAAGGAAGCAGTGTCTCCTTCCTTAGCCAAGCAGTTTCCATATATATGTAGCAAGTCACCAAGGGCTGTAGAGTCCTGATGACTGTACTTTGGATCTCTGGTCAAGTCACTCCTCATCATTTCTTCTAATTCTGCTGCTTCTTTCCTTTCTCTGTGAACATTCCATCACAACCTGCTTTAAAGTCCTGATGTGTTTACATAATCTATTTACTCATAAACTGAGTCTGGTGGGACAAGCCTACAATCTGAGCCCTTCAAAGATGAAGATGTCCCAGCCAGGGCTATGTGGGTTTTATTTCAGTAAAATAGTTATTCTAATCACTATTGTTTTTAAACCTTGGGGTATGGTTTCAGTCTAAGGATTTCCTGAAGCAAGTTGCATTTGATACAGGAGATAAGTGACATAGTGCATTCCGTCTGGTAAAGCAACACATCCTTCATAGTCATCACTCAAGAGTGATCACTAGATGTAAGAAATAGTAGTAGCCTAAAATTTTATTGTAAACAAATCAAAGTGGCTTTATATTATGCTTTGAAAACATTTAGCTAGATATGGTAGCATGGCAAACATTTGTCATACAAGCACTAGTGCCTGAGACAGGAGGACCATTTGTTCAAGGACTAACTAAAATCAAAACAACAGCAAAGTACTACCAATTATTTTTTCTTTAAATTTTGCCTCCATCCCTTAGTGACTATTTATAAATCATCACCATCCCATGAAAGTTCTGTGAGATACTTTTCTCTACTTTGGCCAGTGAAAATCTTGAGAACACACATTCTAGATTGTGCTTATGAATCATTAAAACCCCATGTATGTAGTTGAGCTGAATGTTAGGCACCAAGAGTTTCCTTAATTCTAGTTTTTGAACATGCTTCTCCTTTACTTAGGAAAGCATTATTCCTTTGAATGAAGAATTAAATACCCAGTATTCTTAAAATCTGTGGATTTATATATTTATTTTACATTTCTATGAAGGTCAAAGGTATGCCCTTTTAATATTTATTTTCCTGGACTCCTTGTGATCTCTGAGTGTGAGTCATAATCTCTACCCCCATCCCCACCCCTCTCATTTCCGAGTTGGCAAGTAACTAAACATAGTCCCAAGCCCACCACACAGCAGTCTTCATTAGCTTTTGTCAGTGTTGTTTGTAGTTGCTGCTTTTGGTTTTTGTTCTTTGTCTTTTTGTAGTAAAACAATAATGGCTCACAGAGAAGTGGCAGTGACCTCAAAACATCTTTCCTCCAATGTTTCTTTCAGAGCTATTGAGTTAGAGCTATGTGACTCTCACATATGACACTTTGCATTGCTTACATACAATGGTATTTTAGTGCTAAGTCATAACACAACCATAAGGCTAGGAAACAAAGACTGTTGAAATTGACAAATCAGTCATATGAAGCACCCAAACATTGTCTTTATAACAAAAGTATTCAAGGCAAAACTACTTTGTATATCAGTTTTCATACACTCCATATCTATGAAGACATAAATACNTAAAATATATAGCTAGCATACATTCTTGATCTATTTCCACCAAGAGAAGTCATCATAAACTTTTGAGAGGTTTCTCCTTCCTGGTNGTGAAAACCCATACTCTCCTCTGATTTACATCCTGTCTAGTGTGTTAATGTGATCACTGAAGGTTTAAGTAACATATTGAATCCTGACATGAAGTGACAGGATGCACTGGTCATCCAGCTTCCTGACCACCTTTTAGCAGCTTTCACCTTGTTCAACAAACAGAGCCACTCTATAGCTCTTCACAAATATTGACCTTTTAAAACGAGCCAATCTACTTACTTTTCAGTAGTATGTGACACATGACACAAAACCAATGTGTTCATTGTTTCATTGTTATTATCACTACTTCTGAGGTATCATAAGCACAGTAAACTGTTTAAAAGGCTGTCACAGTATAGAAAGAACAGGAAGAAAATGTATTACCTGAAGCATAATGCATATACCCTTAGGAACTCACAATCACATGAACAAGGATTGAAATAGTAGAAGAAATTACATACTGGGTCCTCCTGAGCATCACCTCTTCAGTGTGCCATNGCAGGCACACACTGGGTTCTTCCAGCATCACCTNTTCAGTGTGCCATCACCGGCCCAAACCAGGTCCTTCCAAACACCACCTCTTCAGTGTGCCATCTCGAGCAGCAGTCTCTCGATCTTACCTGATGTTTTCCTTAGGTTCCTGAGACTCATGTTTTCCAAAGCTTTTCACAAACTGTCACTGCATAGTTGTTTTTGGTTTTTGTTTTTCCATAGCACAGGATGAAAACGCCTCTTCACACCCAATGCTGACTGGCTTTGCCACATAGTTGGTTGTTGATTTTAAAGTGTGATGCATTCTTGCATTCTTTTTATAGTTAATCCTCAAAAGGTGATTTGTTTGCATTAGTCAAATTTCAAACTGAATGTGTTAAAGGTCTAGCTTAGTAATCACTCCTTCAAACTGATTTCTAAGCACACGGTTCTGACAGTGTAAATATTCTGCTGTGTTAATCCATTTTGTCTTGAAGGAATTTTTATGAAAACTTAAATATGTGATCATATGTTGTTTTATGTATTTATTTGCCCCAGCCATTGCGGTCTTCAATGGAGACCCTAGAAGGGGGAACGGTGAATGAAAGGGAAAAGAGACACAAAGAATGACAGCAAGACAAGATTCTGATCAAGCTGCAAAGTTTTATTTTTTCCCCAGTTGATTATATAATAAAGTGAAGTGGGAGCTTGTGCTTGAGGGTGTGGATCAGGGCGGTGAGGTTGCTAGGTAACCTGACTGCAAGATGTTTTCTCGGCAAGGTCAGGATAGCAGACGTCCCTAACTGACAAGAAGATAAGGAAATACCAAACAATTTCTGGGGGCTTGGACTTGCCTAAGGCTTGTAACAAGAATTCTGGAAAAAGAACCTGTTANTCNGGAAACAGAAACTGAAAATTACCTGAGCTAAGATAGCTTGATTATAGCCAATACAGGTTTTGGCTCCCGGCATTTATTTTTATTTATTCTTCTCTCATATAATACATCCCAATCACAGCCTCCCCTCTCCCCTAGATCCACTTCTCCTCCATTTCCCTTCAGAAAAGAGCAGGCCTCCTAGGGATATAAACTGAACATGACATAACAAGTTACAATAAGACTAGACACAAACCCTCATATCAAAGCTTGATGAAGCAACCCAGTAGGAGGAAAAAGGTACCAAGAAGAGGCAAAAGAGTCATAGACAGGCCCACTCCCACTATTAGGAGTCCTAAAAAAACCCCAAGGAAAACAGTTGCAGAGACTCTAGCACAGAACTATACAGGTTCCATGTTTGTCACTGGCACTTCAGTCTCTGTGAGCCCCTATGGACCCTGCTTTTAGTTGATTCTGTGNGCTGGGCCATGTTCCCCTGGGGTCCTTGACAATCTCCTCCTACCCTTTCTGTGGGGTTCCCTGACCTCCACCTAATGTTTCGTTATGGGTCTTTGCATCTCCTCCCATCAGCTGCTGGATGAAGCCTGTCTGGTGACGATTGGGCTAGGAACTGACCTATGAATATAGCAGATAATGTGATCATATTCTGAGTGTCTGGTTTGTTTGGAAGCTATTCTGCAGTTGGTCTTTTCAGTCATCAACAGTAAATACCTTTGCATATTGATAAAGATTTTCTGACCTTACACTCTGATACACAATGCCTTGATCACTATCTTTTACCTGGGTTCTTTGTTATGTATTGGTGTTTCGGTAGGGGTCAGTTCTTTTCCTCTACCACATGGGCTCCTGGGACTGAAACTAGGTTGTCAAGTTTCATAGTAAGTCCAGCTACTCACTGACCCACCTAACTAACTAGTCCATGTTTCTGATTATATATAAGATAAATGCTTAGGAACACCTTGTCCTGGTTTGCTTTCTGTTTCTGTGATAAGCATCATGACCAAAATCACCTAGAGGGAGAAAAAGGTTTAATTTGTTTACATTTACCAATCACAGTCCATCGCTGGAGGAACTCAGAGCAGGAATCACAGAAGGATGCTGCCTTCTGACTTGTTTTCCNTGGCTGGCTCAGCAGGCTTTATTTCACTTTATATTTATTTTATTATTGTTATTGTTATTATTATTGCTGTTGTTGTTATGTTTTTCAAGACAGATTTTCTCTGTGCAACAGCTTTGGCTGTCCTAGAACTCATTTTATAGATAAGGCTGGCCTGGAACTCAGAGAGATCTACCTGCCTCTACCTACAGAGTGTTGGGATTAAAAGCACACACCAACACCTCCAGGCTTGCTTTCTTAAACATCCCAGAGTACCTGCTGACAGAAAACACTGCCCGCGCAATAGGCTAATCTTCCCCCATCAATTATCAGTCATGAAAACGCTCCATAGAAATGCCTACAAGCCAATGTGATAGTGACAATTCTTCAAATAGATTCTGTCTTCCTAAGTGACTAGTTTTGTGTCAAGAGNACAAAAAGTAATCTGGACACATAATTTATCTCAGTAGAGGAAAATTTCCAAAATTAGTAACTTTTACTAAGTTCTAGAATATTCTTTTGATAATTAGATTGATATTATTTCAGACCATCTTTCAGTGTGATTCTTCTAGGCTGTCCAGATTTAGAGAGTTGATCATTAGAATGTTTTCAAATTTGATAGATTTTTCAGAGCAACATATATGTGTACATCAGNATTATACAGACACATTCTTTGCTGATATATGTACTCCAAAGTACATACCTTTAGCATAGCACCAAGTAGGTGCTTACAGGCTGAACCTTCCAAGGAAATTAACACACAAACGTTATAGGTTTCCCTGCTGTTCCTTTAAAATATTCCACTATAGCATCATAATTTTGTAAAATCATGTATTAATTGTATTCATCTTAGCTATTTTAAACGTAGGACTCAAGAAGAATGTTAATTAATTTCATGACAGTTTTTAGCATTTTGTAGTCAGTGATGTGTTTCCCAGAACTATCCTTCNNCTGGAAATGTTTCTGGAAAGCGTTCAGCTCACTCCCGATGGCTGGAGTTATTTGTTCTTATACACTGAATCTGGAAACCAAGCGCAATATTCATTTTGTCTAAAGGCTCTGATTTAGCCAAACTCCACCCTTCAGAGCCTTCAAGTGTACCAACTGTAAACTTTAAGGTATAACTCTCAGGTACCAGTAGATTAAAAAAAAATGTTGTCAACAGCAGTCCTAATCAATGACAAACATTACCATCATCATGNTGGTCAACTCTGTTTTGCACACATGCTGTTGCTCTTCTTCAATATTGTGTCAGTAATTTCTACTTATAAACTTAAAACCACGTTCAGCTGAAATTAGTATTTAGATTGTTCTGATTTTTTTTAAAGGGTACTTCTAAACATCTGGTTTGGTTCTTCCAAAGATCTCTGTGGTATCTTTGTTTAACACACAGCTTCCAAACATTAGCAAAAAATGCAGAGATTATAAAGGGAACATATAGGAAAGAAGATATGTGTTTGTTGATAAAGCTGAATGACTGTGTCTAATTTATTTCTGAAGCCATTGAAGGAGAAGAGAAGGAGTGCAAATTTCACTTTATAATGCAGAAGCATTGCATAGGGGATCCATGTTCCACAAAAGGAGTGGTGTTGTTTCCAAAATGACCCAGCAGGAAATCTCAGTGATCCCCCATGCATGACTACTTCTGAAACATCTTGGCAGCGAGAGTGTTTCTGCTGTGCAAGCTCAAGCAAGGAAAGCCAAATTACCTTTCTGTTCACAGGAGTCTGCCACACAGCTCTTGTAATGCTGACCAGATAAACACCTCACACACAAAAATAGCATCAAAGAAAAGTTGTGATTACAAAAGCTTCTGAGAAAGTTCAGAGTCTATTATAGAAATTATGGGTAATTTCTTTACCCCCAAGTTATTAGGAGACATGATCACTTGACTATGACAAGAGTCACAAATCTACAGAAAATTGACTGAAAGAATGAGGCAGCCATCTCAATAGAAGAAGAAAACAATACTAGAAACTGAGAAGTAGGGACTTTCTCCATTTGCTTTTTTGGTAAATAGTTATGAGAACATTAAATCAATGTAAGTCAAAGCTTTCCTTTGGAAAGACAGGGTCTTTGCTTTTTTGAGAGACTACCAAATGAAAACANGGTTAACCTTTCATTGAACTCTAATTAAAAGACCAAGATTAATGTAGCTTTTAACAATGATAAATCTTATAAGTCTTCTGTGGTTCTTTGTTTTTCATAAGAAAACTCAACAAAGATAATTAGAGTTATATCTCAATAAATGTGATTTAATTACATCTGTAATCTTAAAGCATCTGGAGTATAGATTCCTACAGACAATCACACACACAAGCATACCCATGCCAAACACACAGATGTACACATGAAGATACACACACACACACATACAAGCACACAGACACATACTTACACATGCATGCAAACACATATGCACACAGACACACACATGTAGTCACTTGCAGTGACACAGTAGACACACAGACAAACACACAGGTAAGTACATGTAGCTATACACACACCAGACTCAAACCTATTTTCTGTCACTCCTTGCTTGGAAGAGTGTAGATTCTCACATTCAACTGACTGGAGCCTCCAAATTACAAGACTTAAAATGAAATTATGAATCATCATATAATTGGGAAATTTAAAAAATAGGAATCTCAGTGGAGTGAGAGTTAACCAGAGAAGAGTTTATGGAATGAAGTCTGTTTTCTTTCTTTTTATTTTTTTGCTGGAAAAAAAGCCTGAATAGGAATCCTTGACTCCTCAACTGGTCCACTTTAGCTACTCAGTGGTAACCCCCACACCCCAACTATGGAGTGAGCAAATGTCAACAAATAGATGTATACACTTTATTGATGAGCAAGGAGCTAGGTTGTTAGAATGTCAAAGAACCTAAATGGAGCTTAATGGACAGACAGTCTCACAAGTGCATTTGAAGGTTGTGAACGCCAGGTTGCTAAGAAACTGGTGCATGCCAACAAAGGAAATAAAAATAAGTCTTTTGAAAACTTTTCCTGTGGCAGGAAATACTTGATCCTTCTTCAGTCAGAGATTGCCTAGTTAAACTATGACCTTTCAAAGCTATGGAGCTTTCAAAGAGAAAGCCAATAGACAATTCATCAGCTAAGTTCTAAAATATTTACTAATTTATTTGACTTTCTGCCAAGAATTGGATCATTTCTGACATGAATTTTCATTAAATGTTTGGCTATTGGAAGTGTCACAATTATTTTTATATAGTTTCTACTGTATTAACTTTCTTTTTAATATTAATTTTTAAAATTACTACATATGCACATTTTTATCCAGATGCATGTATTTTCAGATAGTTTCTTTTTTATTGTTGTTTCATTTTGTCTTTTATTCTTTCTTCTGCTGGACTTTANTGTAACNAATGGTTTATTGTCATATGCATAAGACTCATTGGTATCTCTTATATGTGTAGAAAATCAACAGAATATGCAACTCTGATATGTAGACAATGAAATGACAGGCAAAGGAATATGTTTTGCTGCAGATAACACAACAGAAAGGTGCTATCACCAAAGCTCAGACTGTGTTTAATACATTTGAATCTCACTTTAATGCTCTGCCCATATCTTCAATAAGGATATTTGTTGAATTTTGCATACTTAGTTACACAAGAGAGAAAACTATAAATTTTATAAGCTATTATAATTTAAAATTTAATTTACATTCAGAACTGTAAAAGAAAGGTCCTAGGACATATTTATAGGTTAGAACATTGTATAATGTCTACCTCTTAAAGTTCATTTTTTATCCTATGAATTGTGGGAATAAATTTAATCCGATCAAAACAGTACTCAAGAAAAGATGTAGGAAGGTATTATAAATGTGTAGCACAATGCATCATTTTAGAAGAGTCATAACACTTAGGCAAGAGAAGATTATGCAGGTGCTTTTTCAAATGTCTATTTGGAATTAAATGTTAGC
>LZPO01067586.1:5992-21124 GCA_001675575.1 Neotoma lepida
ATTAAAAATAGTAAGTTCCAGGAGAGCCAGGGATACACAGAGAGACCCTGCTTTGAAACAAACAAACAAACAAAATGTATTTCAATACATTATGCATTTTATATTACATATATATATACAAGTATATAATAAGTATAATAATCAATCACTGCGTTCCAGTTGCGTGATAAAACCCACAGAGACATACTTCAATTATACACAGTGGCCATCGACAGGTGAGAAGTATGCTGTTAACTGCAAGTCATTTCCTAGCCCTGGAGCTGTGAACTGAAGGGTGTGAGCTGCTTTCCAGTGCTGGAATCTGGGGCATCTCAGCTGTTTCTGAGGAGCCTTCCCAGAAGTCTGTGTTAACAGTGTACAAACATTGCCCTTTTCTTTCCTCCTTTCCAGAACTAATAGATTGCTCTTTTTGAACAGCCATTCTTTTCCTATGGATTTTTTCTTCCTTTTACAGGGGTATCTAAGCCCCCGTCTGGAAGCAAATCTAGACAAGGTCAGAGGGGCTTCTCTCCCTCAATATTCTACTCCCCTTGGCCTGTGCATTTCTAGGTATCTCCAGACAGAGAGAAAAATCTTGGACTCAAGATCTTTCACTGAGTGAATGAGATTTTTAAACTTTGTTTCACTCTACTACTACTTGGCCTCAATGGACAAGGCAGGCAATATTTTACTTGAATTTTTACAGAGAAATCACAGGCTTTCCTTCTTATTTGCAGGGGATACATTCCAGGACCCCCCGTTGGAGGCCTGAAACCAAGTGAGTGTGGTATAGTAAGAGATTACAAGCAAAAATAAAATGGNACAATTGTAAGGATATACTTCAGTAAAGTTATTTAAAACATATGGTCTGTTTACATCTGAAAGCATCTACTTTATATTTTGAATTTCAGGAAGAGAAGGCACAGATATGGAGAGAGCTAGTGAAAACAGAAAGCAACTAGCCTGGTACCTGTCACATGGTAAATGTTTAGTATATCTTGGTCCCTACAAGCCTCATGTCTGTGGCTGCTATTTCCTGGGTAAGGACAGTCACCTCACTGCCACAGCCTGCTTGTAATGCTTTTCTTCTTGGCTCCCACAGGGCATTAGCTGGTCTGAAGTCAGTCAATCCAGCTACTGGACCCCTCTGGCATTCTCTAGGAGCACCCATATCTCACCTCTTCCCTAGTGCTTTGATACAGCCTTAGTAAAACTTAATGTGTGTTTCCTGAAGTAGGCAGAGTTATTTTCTAATTTTAGTTCAATAACTTCCTTCTCATTTTTAAAAGAAANTACTTTCTAAATAAATATTTTATTTTATTTTATTTTATGTGTATGGGTGTTTTGCCAGCATGTGTGTCTATGAATCAAGAATGTGCTTTCAGCAGCCAAAAGCAGGAGTCATATCTTCCAGAACTGGAGTTACAGGTGGTTGTGAGGCACCATGTAGGTGCTTGGAATTGAATCGGGGTTCTCTGGAAGAGCAGCCAGTGTTCTTAACCATCGAGTCATCTCTCTAGTCCTATAACTGTTTTTCTTTAAAAAATAAGGAAGATTTTAAATAATTTATCTATCAACTGTCCCCTCATTCTATAGATCTTCTTTTCTAAAATTTGATAAATTTCTAANTTCATATCAAAGATAATATTCAAATGGGCAAAATAGGAGATGGTCAACAATCCCCAGGCATAGTCTTCCAGAATTTCCAGGAATAAGGTGGACAATGGTGATGAGAAAAATTCAATCACATATGAAAATGAATATGCCTATCTTTAATAGCAATAAAAAACAGAAAATTCAGAGTTTAGCCTACAGAGGATAGAGAAAAAGAGCTCAAGCCAGCCCCCTCTAGAAGACATAGCTCATGACAGACAGGCTAGAGAGATCTGTATAGTAGCTCTAGTCATGAGTATCATAAAGAGTAAGGAAAAAGGGGTGGATATGCTGTGCTTTCATTCATGAAACAGCTGTGGGACCATTTCAAAGAGACCCCTGTTGAGTTGGTAACACAGTCACCTGGCCCCAATGGCATGGGCAGGGCACAGAGCAGATCCCTGGGTTGTGGAGAAAGGCAGTGGTGGCACAGTAGACTGAGTGGCTTGGAACAGGGTTGAACTATGGCCATCAGAAGAAGCAGACTCAGCTTGGAACAACTGAAGGATACCGTTTCAAAAAGACTCCCATCAGAAGACAGCGCTTCATAGATGGGGTTTCAGATGTTGGTCATACCGGCCTTACCACTGGTCTCCAGTTGTTGGTGCTGGCCCTGTGCTTATGTGACTCTGTTATACTATGAGCTGCTTAGAATCTTGGTTGTCACCAGATATCCCCAAGGAAGGTCCAGATGCAGAGCAGAACTACTGCCGAGCAGTAGTCANGCAACAGACAGGAAGCCAGTCCTTCATACTCAAAACACTCACTTATGTTTTCTTGCTCCTTCCCATTCCACTTTCCTCTACCCTAGAAAACACAGGTTACTTAGTGAGGTATGTATTACCTCTGCAGCTAAGCATGTCAAGAACCAGGGATGGCATTCTTCATTTAATTCTCTGTATTCTTCTCTCTTCAGTCAACCTCTAGCAAAGGCTGTCTCACCTCCCTCTTCTTTCCTCACACCATTTCCTCTTCAATGTGCTTTTCTCCTCCACTTTTTCTTTAATATCAACACCATTAGTCTAACCCTAAGTTTCTTTGTTGCTGCTGTTCGTACTGCCTCCCCGATTCCATTTCCACACATAAGTAATATATTANTGCAATCAGTACTTTGAAGTTCTCATGTGATCCCTAAAATTATGATTGCTGATGACTCTTACTGTACAGTCATTACTGGCTTGCCTTTGATAGTGATTGTCTTTGCAGACAACACTTTAATTGCAGTGATATGAGGTGGAGTTTTAAGTCCCAACTTCCTCTCTGGCACAACAAAACAACACCTCAACTCTGCAACAGTCTGATCCCTACTGAACAGAGTAACATTCAGAGTGATTTAAAATAAATAAAGGAATATGCTTTTAAAGAATAAATACATCCAATTAGTCATCTAACTCCAGAACTCCAACTTTCCATGTAAAGATACAAGTGAATTAGAAACTGAGCAGCACAACTCTGCAAAACTACCAATCCTGAGACAATGGCCTTGAGAAAACTATATTCAATCCTGAAGTGCTCAAAGGGTGGGCAAGGGGGTTCTAAGAAAACACAAAGTTCTGAATGAATCCCAATACACCGCAAACAGCTGAGAAAGTAAGAAAGACAGTATAAGATATGAAAGATAAACTCTAGAGAGGTAAACATACTGAGAAGAAAACAAATTGAAAAAATATAAACAAGAAACACATTAAATAAAATAAAAGGCACCATGGAATGCCTCAACCCTGGAATGGACCAAAGACAGGACAGGGTATTGGAGACTGAAGACAAGTTGAAGAACTTCAATATTCAAACAAAGAAAAGATAAATTAGTAATAAAAAATGAGTACTAACTTCAAGANAGACAGAACACTATGAAAAGACAAAATCTCAGAATCGGGGGCATAAAAAAAGGAAAGGAATTTCATTCTAAGGACTTAATACATTTTCAACAAAATAATAGTAGAAAATTTTCTTGAGTATACCTGGGGTTCTATTCAGAAAGTCCTCATCTATGCCTGTATCCTGAACTGTTTCTCCAAAGTACTTGCTGGTGATACATAGTAACACACACACACACACACACACACACATATACACACAGGGGTGGGGGCAGGGGAAACATAAGATTGTCTAGATGAACAAAGTAGACCAACAAGGGGGAGCAGGGTGAGAACAGAGAGGGATGAGGACAAGAGGAACTGAGAATATGTTCAATAAATATTCAATATATGCCTGTAGGAAGTTTTATTTAAAATATAAAAAAGGCAAAATAATACCTGGGGTCCAAAAGAAAATGAGCATAAAAATATAAACATTTTGATTTTAAAACAGTCATGTAGTTATTCAGCAAACAGGCAAGTCCCATGTAAGAGCTAACCACACTGGCAAACTTCTGACATTTGTCTAGGTGCCACATCCTCCTAATAATGAAGAAGCCTATCCTTCACTTTGTGGAAATCCTTCATTTTGTGGAAAATGTGAGTCNGAGCCATGATATCTCCAAACTATAAGGGTGAAATGACTCTTAAGTACACATTCTCTAGACACAACAGCACTGATGGACACAAGAACTAACAGAGACTATGACAGCATGCACAAGACCTGCAGAAGCTCGAACCAGACAAAAATTCCAGCATAAAGGAAGGGAAGTAGGCACAAAGTCCCACTCCTAAGCAAGAAACTATTTACAAATAGCTTTTGGAATAGAGGGAAACTAGGTTCTCTTCAATGGCATGACACTGGGCCTATCAACCACACTCCAGAGTACTCCGTGCTCAGGAACAGTTGGCCAACAGAAACTGAACTCCCTGCTTTTTAGTGGTTTCTGTCTTTCTTTTTTGTTTTAAGAGAGAGAATAAAGTTGGATGGGTAGAGAACAAGGAGGCTCAAGGAGGACTTGCAGGACAGCAAAGAATATGATGAAAAATACACTGTATGAAATTCTCAAAGAATTAAAAAAAAGCAATAAGAAGATAAATCAACCCATAGTTGTACATTTACCTGGATAGTTAGACAGTTTTAGATAAGCAGATATTTTTAAAATCTCAGAAGCAATAATCTTGGATTTGTTTTTCTTGAAAAATCATTTTATGAAATCAATGATTAAAAATGCAATGTTAGAGTCCAAGAAATTAATCCTGACTTCACATTGAGCCCCTTTTAGACTTGGAGGGTATATATTTACACCAAAGACAGGTGTATGAGGAATTCTGAGCCGGAAAAGTAAGGCTCCATCCTTTATCAGAAAATGAGTCTTTCTTTTTCCTTTCTCCATCCCTGTGACAGTACTGCCATCTTTGCAGCTACTAATGTCCTCTCTGGGGCACTCTCCTCCTCTGCTTTGATGTTATTTCCAGAAGAAATGAGAGGGCCAGGTTTATGCTGATGAGGCTTGATAGTGATTGATTAGAAGAGCCAGGCCATACAGCCAAACAAAGCTCCAACGTAAGGACAGAAGCTCACACAGCACAGGAGTTCTCCCAGTGAGTTTCCGGCAATTGCATATTCTTATATTAACAGATTTTTCTGTCCAGGTTTGTACATTTTATCTTTATCTTTATTCTTCCAAATCCTCAAACTGCTTGGATAAGAGAGAGGTATTTATAATACACACACACACACACACACACACACACACACACACACACACACACTTCTAAGCCTGAACTTTTAGAGGAAATTGAAGAGGCTTTGTGTCAAGTACGACTAAATCCAGCCTTTCCATATCAAACCTCTGCTAGAAAATTACTGTGCAGATGATAAGGCAGAAAGATATAATAAAAAGTGACTCTACTCAATTTACACTGCAATATTGGTATGACTGAATATTTTTCATTCAGGTGCCTGATAAAATCACTAAACTGTATTGCAGATAAATAAAGGAGGCTTCTGTCAAGAATAAACACCATTAATCATGAAGCCTTACCCTCTCGGAGCTTGGGCTATGCATCTTCACAAATACACGCTCAGCCAGCCCGCAGCACATGCTTGCCGCTTTATCCCCTGCCAGGCTGAGGAACCTCGTTTTTCATCTTCTAAAACGTAGGCAGCAGAAGCATTGTGAAAACATTCTCTCGACATTTTAACTTTGCAGTTTTCCAAGTAGGTTCATTATTGTGAAATTTAGGAAATGGGTGCGGAGATCTTAGTGGGGAGAGAAAGTGACAGGGAAGCTTTCTTTCTCTGTATTTTTGCTAAAGACAAACAAGCACACATTTTTCAACTCTAAAGTGATATGACTTTAAAGATGCAGGATTTTGAGAAAGATTTTTGTCTCACTTTCAAGGTTTGCTTTAGTTATTAAAAGAACTCTGAAAGACTTACTCAAATATAGTTTTGATTTTAAAAGCTTTTATCACTATAGTCCATGTACAAAGAAAGGAAATGAAAACAAAATAATTTTATTAAGAGACACCCGAAGCTTCCTCATGGGTGCCACTTCACCAATAAAGACAAACACATTAGATTATAAAATATACTCCAATTTCAGAGTTGTTCAAGGATGGGGAAAAGATGCAGAACCTCAGACACATGAGTTAAGTTTGGGATTAGAGATGTCTAGGGTAATCTGCTCTTCGCCAAATCTCTATGCTGTGTGAGACACTGTGCTAGTTGCTCTATGCATTGCCCACCATTGATTCCTAGATAGAAAATGGGATGGGATGGTGAGCAGAGTTGGAGAGATTAAGTAATCTGACAGAAACCTATGGCTCATGGAAGAAAATGAAAGGATGTAAGCACACACAGAGCCATGTTTTCAGAATCCCTTTCAGTGTGTCTGCACAAAAGGAAAAAACAAAAACAAAACAAACAACAACAACAAAAAGAGCAAACACAGACACTGCTATAACAGCCCATCCTCCAGGGCTTTTGCAGCTGAAAACAAAGGTCGAGTCAAATGCTCCAAGATCCAGTTAACTTGTGGCAGAGCTGATAACGGAACCTGGCTCAGGCCCTGTACCATGAAAATAGAAGACTGATGGTATTAGAGGAATAATCAAGCCTGGCATGGTGCCACACACCTTTAATCCCACCACTCAGAAGGCAGAGACAGGTGGATCTCGCTAGTCTCCATAGCTGAGTTCCAGGTCAGCCAGGGACACCCACTGAAACCTGGATAAAAGAGGATATCAGAATTCTTGGGCTAATGTTTTAATTTTCTGGAATTATATGTTGAAACCCAGGAAAGCAACATTACCATAGACTAATGTAGCAAATAAAGGGTCAGGTAGAGAGGGCCTATTCTTGAAGGCAATAATTCTTCAGTGAGGCCTGTGTCCAAGGATCATTACCTGTGATACACAGGGAGTATCATCAGGTGCTGTGGTTTAGCTCACCGGAAACTTAATATCAGAGCTCANTGGAAGCAGGAAGTATCTCTCCTGGCCAAAGACAACTGAACATATCAGAGTTGCTGTCTGGATCATTTTTGCTGTCACAGAAGTCTGTGCCCTGAGAATACTCAGCCATTTAGGGAACTCTTNATGCTCAGATACCAAGAGTCTAGTTCAAATTAAGCCTAGAAAAAGAGAAAGAAGAAGGAGCAGGAGGAAGGAGGAGGAGGAAGAAGAGGAAGAGGAGGAGAAGGCAGAGGAGAAGGAAGAAAAGAAGAAATGAAGAAGGAGGATGAAGAGGAGGAGAAGGATGAGGAGGAGGAGGAGGAGGAAGAAGAGGAAGAAGAAGAAAGCAAAAGCAGCAGCCCCTGGGACACTACGAAAGCCTCTTCAAAAAAGCTCTGAGTAGAAATAGATCTTACTGTTTCCATTAGTATGTTCAGCCTTTGTTGATAAAATCTTTCATCTTGGAAATTCCAGGAGAGAACTATTTCTAGGTGCAGGACTGATAAATGTAGGCTCCTGGTTTGGTACTATAAACTTCATGTGCTTGAATAAAATCAAGATTCCTGTGCATGTGAAAGTAACAATAACCAAGCAAACAAAAAAATCACAGGTTAAAACAAACCAACAAAACCCTGAGGCCAATGGGATGGCTCACCTAGTGAAGCTGCCTACCGCCAAGCCTGACACCCTGAGTCTGAGGCCCAGAGCCTACATGGTGAAAGGAGAGTGCCTAGTCCAAGTTGTCATCCACCATACATACATATGACATGGTCTGCACACATGCACACACACATAGACGAGAGATAGATAGATAGATAGATAGATAGATAGATAGATAGATAGATAGATAGATAGATAGGTAGGTAGGTAGATAGGTAGACAGGTAGATAGGTAGATAGGTAGACAGGTAGATAGGTAGATAGGTAGACAGGTAGATAGGTAGATAGGTAGATAGGTAGATAGACAGACAGACAGATAGATGGATAGATGTATTTTTAAGCTAAATTGTCTGGAATTTAGGTTTAATCTGCCAACAAAAATTCTATAAGAAACATGTCACATTTTGAAAACCCTCTTCTACTATGAATATTTATTCGCTATCANTTGGAATACTTTTGTTCTCATTCATCAATTTATTTTCAGAAAATTTAAAACTTTTTTATCCTTTGAAAATAATATGTATATAATATACATATATACTAACATATATAATGTATCTTAATCATATCTTGTTCCTACTCTTCTCTCCCAGAAATTTGCTCTTAAGGCAGCTATATTCTGCAAACTGTATAATTATGCTGCTGACACCTGTAATGAGGTATAATGCATTCAAAAATCAATAATCTGCTATTTATTAATGGAAGTTTAAAAGCATAATTTTGAATTTTGGAGTTACTTTCTGTTCCAGCTATAAGCATAGCTTATGCTTCAGAAAATTAAAAAAAGAAAATACACAGAAGAAAAAGAAACAGGAGGAGTGGAACACTCCTCCACTGTTGGTAGGAGTGCAAACTTGTACAACCACTGTGGAAATCAGTATGGCGGTTTCTCAGAAAATTGGGAATCAATCTTCCTCAAGACCCAGTGATACCACTCTTGGGTATAAACTCAAGGAACGTTCAATCATACCCCAAAGATACATGCTCAACTATGTTCACAGCAGCGTTATTTGTAATGGCCAGAACCTGGAAACAACCTAGATGCCCATCAACTGAAGAATGGATTAAGAAAATGTGGTACATATACACAATGGATTACTACTCAGCAGAGAAAAACAATGACCATATGACATTTGCAGGCAAATGGATGGAACTAGAAAATACCATCCTGAGTGAGATAACCCAGACTCAGAAGGACAAATATGGTATGTACTCACTAATCGGCGGATACTATATATAACAAAGGACAATCAGACTGCATCCCACAGATCCAGGGAGGCTACCTAGCAGGAAGGACCCTAGGATGACTGTAGCATAAAATAAGTTTTGGTTTTGCCCAATCACTGGGCATGCTTTAGTGAAACATTTCACTATTAGGATAAGAATTTGTACCTGTATTTATGTTCAAGATATCTGTATATTATCTCTCCTGCAGTTGTACATCAAATGTTTTAATAAAAAAAAGTTAAAAAAATTAAAATTAAATAAATAAATCTTAAAAAAGAGAAAAAAAAAAGAAAAAAACAGCCACGGCCGAGACATCTGAATACTATTTATTTTTGCTATTTCTACACAGAAGACAATGCACTTTTGCAAATGATAATGACAGGATTTACAAATGTAAATGTCTAAACTTCAGAAATATGAATGATGAAGATAGCTCAGATGTAGCTTTCACTTAAATGGAATGGATGTGCCCCCCCCATAGGACAGCTGACACTTACTAACTGGACATGAGGGGACCAACCTGCACTAGCTGCCATCAGTTGCCTTCTCCACACTCAAAGGAAAGCAACCGGCTTAGCAGCCCTTCCTTCACTGATTTAATGACTGCAGAATGGCCAGGTTACAAACCTGAATGAATCTCAACTCTTCTCACTAATGACATTTAAAAAATGTCTTTAGGTCCCCNTGTTAGAGTCATTTAGCAAGTATTCTGCTTGGCAAAGACCTCAGGCAGATGGAAGCTATAGACTGAACACACAAGCCAGAATCAAATGGACTGGAAGAACCGGGAGACTTGCGGCTCTGAGGAATGTAACTCATGCAGAAAAGCGTTGTCAGAGCAGGGCCAGGGAACCTCGTGGGAAGAAAGCAAAATAAACAGTTCAACAAAGAAAACAAAGACTGGCCAATGGCCTTTTCTAAAGCTTGAGTACACTGAGACTTCAGTGGGTGCCCACGAAAAGACTGCATCAAAGAAGACCCTTGCAAAGCAAACAGACCTAGGAAGGAGGCTTCCCTCCCTCGACATACTGGGGGAGGGACTGCACTCTGCTTTCCCTTCCCATTCAGCCTCTCCTTCTTTCAAGGCAAATCTCTCCTCTCCACAAACAGAAGCAGCAAGCAGTGACCCACACAACCCAAGTCTCTGTAGGCTGAAGGATGGAAAGGTGAAGGACTCAGTCCAAGCTCATTATGATGAAACAGACATTTGCTTCGGATCACAGAAGTAAATCACAAAAGCGTGCACATGAAGAAGCCAGCCAGGTCAGATCCCTACAGCCTGCTGCCTACCATTCATGAATGAGGAGCCACTCCTGAAATGTGCTAGGACTTGCAGAGAGTGTAGAAAATCCACAACGATGTCACTCTTGCAGAGGTGAATGACATGCACCAAGGCACAGAGCAGCTTCACGAAGCAGGCCTTCCCTGCTTTTAGTCCCACAATGCATCTATTCCCAGAGAATCTTGAGTTGGGGGAACATTCCTTCTATACAATGACTGCNTGTACTACTATAGACCTAAAAACCAAAATCAGAGGAGGCCAGAGTTTGGTCATTTAAACAAGATTAAAATACTTCAAAATGACCTCTACTTTTCCTGACTCCATTAAAATGGAGGACCACGCAGGCTTTGAGTGGGTGTGCCCTGTGTGTGTGTGTGTGTGTGTGTGTAATAATATAATGATGACCTATAAGATAGCAACCTAACACGGAAGGTCACATAACACTAATATAATCTAACCTAACTTTAAGTTAATTGGTGTAGCCCAAGCAGAGAAGATATGAAAAATCAGAGTACTCAAGAGGAGTCAGATCTCCTGTTATGACTTAGGTTTGTAAACCTGTTTCTGGAAATTCCCCCAGATGTTTACAGTGCATGCTGAGAACACTTTAAGNTAGAAATATGGGGAATTCGTTCTTTGGAGGAGCTAGGGTTTAGTTTATCAGTCAAAAGCAGTCTATAGTAAGCTAGCAGGGCTTTCCTCATGTGCAACATAAATCATAGTAACAAGTTTCAGTGATTTCTATTGTCAATGGGGGAAATCATTTACGTGGCTCCCTCCTCCCAGCCCCAGGATAGGACATTACTGTTTGTTCCCTTATGCATTTAGTCGCTTTAAATATTATTAGAATGCATTTCAATGAGAATATGACTCTCCTTTAGTATCTAACTCCCAGGAAGTAAAAGAAGCATGCACCCATGGACATAACTCCTGTAAGCTAAGCCCTTGCTTCCTGGAGTAGCTCAAGCCAGGGCACCAGGCTCCTCAGAAACAATTTCCAGGTACGGGCCTAGCAGTGAAGGACCTTCTATAGGGGAACTTCTTTACAAGTTCATGGGGTCCCACTCTCTGTGGGTCTGCATGTGCATCAGTCCTACTGTGTCTGGAAAACAGCATTTCTTGGGAATCATCACCGCCTCTGGCTCTAATTATCTTTCCTCTCTTCTTCCACATAGATCCCTGAGCCTTGAGGGGAGGGCTGTGATAAAGACATCCCATTTAGGACTCAGTGCTCCAAAGTCTCTCACTCCCCATGCATTGTTCAGCTGAGGGTCTCTCTGTTAATTCCCATCNATAGCAAGAAGCTTAGCCAGACAAAACCCCAGCAGGGAGAAGTGGGCACAAGGTCCTACCCCTAACCAAGAAGCCATTTGCAATTGATACCTGCTGGGAGGGGGAACACCAGTTTTCTCCAATGGAGTGATGCAGGCTATAACACACTCCAGGGCAAGCCTTATGCTTAGCAGTAGTTGGCCAACACAAAGCAGTCTTCAGGTTGTTTTTGTTTGTTTGTTTAATGTGCTTTTTTGTTTGGTTTGTTTTGGCTAGGTAGGGTTTTTTCTTTCTTCTTTCCTTTTCTTTTTGAGAGAGAAAGAAAGAACATGAAGTTGTAGGCTATCTGGGAAAAGTAGGAGAGGAAAGATTATCAACAAAATATATTATATGATTTTCTTTAAAAAAAGACAATTTCTCTTACTGCAGAGGTACATGTGACTCACTCTAGTGTTTGCTCAGACCTTTAGACTGAAGCTAAGCTTGGGTTCTTTTACCAGTCCCAAGTGAGAAGAACTTTGTGTTATTAATCTGTCCCTCTAGTTGTATAACAAAGTTTCATGTACTTTCAAACATCTGAGACGCCACTTAATCCATANGTCAATGGATGATAGGCAGCCTGTGGCTCTGGGTCACAGATCTTCAGGATTTGCTTTCCTAAAAATGCACCTTCATGCTCTACGGCAGCTCCTGCCCTGCAAGGTTTTCTTTCTCCTGCTATGTAGACAAAAAGAAAAGAGGACTNGGGTCACAGAGATGGCTCAATACTGGTTAGCTTTCATAGTGCTGAAGGTAAAATACAAGCTACTAGAGGAGAAAAGTAAGCATCAATCATACTCCTGTAATCCACAATAATGACCTGCCCTGCCCACTGGTGCAACAGTGGCACAAACATAATGGGAGTTTCTGATTAAAGTTCCACTCCACAAGATGAAACCCATTCCAGGAACATCATCAGGCTAAGAACCTATGGCCAAACAAGTCATAGGCCCTAGGGGAGGGCTTAACTACTATTACGCTGCTAAACAGACATAGCATGAAACTGACTCCTAATGATTTATCATTGCACCCATAGATCAACATGTCTCTCAACCCTCATTCGAGAAGCTTCTCTTTGCAGTAAATGGTATTTAACATAGATACCCATAACTGGTCATCTTGTAGAGAATAAGAGACTTCAGAATGCTCAGCACTAAGGAGAACGTATATATATATCCTCCCCTGCCTTCCCCGACCCCATCCAAGATTCAAAGATCACTGTAGAAACAGGGGTAGAAAGAGCGAAAGCAGAGCCAATGGATGACTATAGACAAAGCAGGACAGCTGTACATATGAACCTATAGCATTCACAACAGCATATCAAAACCTGTGCAAACCCAAACCAAACTAAATCCCAACATGGAGAGAAGAGTTAAGCACATAAGCCCATCTCCTGCTGTGGAACTACCAGCAATTGTTAGATGCTAGGAGACAGAGACATGGTTTTCTTTGAGAGTGTAGCTCCTGGTAAATCAACCACACATCCTGGGCAGCACACAACTGGTCTTGGGGAGAAGGGGAAACAGAGGTAGATCTAGGTAGTTACACAAGGGAGTGAATATAATCCAAACACGCTAGAGTCTCAAAGAACTAATACATTGTTTTAAATTAAAAACAAAATTCTTTTAAATAAGCACAGAGTGGTGAGGGATCACTGGATCTAGTTTCAGACTTGATGTTTTGTCAACTTCAAAGCTTGTGGTTGTTGTTTCTCTGTGTTCCTCCAGCTTTAAAACACAGTGCACTGTCACTATTTCAGCTAAGTCAAAACAACGAAACTGCAATGTAAGGATGCCAATACCTGCTCGGGCATGCAAAACAAAAATGGCAAAGATTATGTATCAAAATTTTCCAGCATGGTTACCTGACAAATGTTCTGTAAAAACAGGCTACCTCACTACACATTCTTTACTGCTCATTCTTTTTAGTGCGCTTGGATCGTCCGAGAGTCGAAATCTACCTAATTTGGCATTTAGTATTCAAAGATTTCATAAGCCATTACTAGAAACGTATCTGCTAACATTTTATTTTTCTGGTGAATGAATTTCCCTGGGGGCAGGTACAGGGATATAGCAGTAACAAGAATGAATGACAGGCAGCCCTGTGTTCTGGGCCCTTGTTTCCCTGGGAAAAGGACTTAAATGAACCTCCTGGGCGGCTAGAGGAAATGCCCTGCCTTTGGTTAGTGCAAAGTGTGTTCTTATACCTAAGGGAAGGATGGACACACAGAAGCACGGGCCTCAGCTCCAGTTGGGGTAATATTTGTGTTGTAAAACTCACTTCTAAGTGCCTTCCTATGGGGATAAATTTTGTTAAATTTTATAGAACTCATATTTTGAAAAATAAATAAAACGAATGCAGTAAATTTCTGTTTTCTTTGAAGGCAGGCTTAACATGAGTGGAAGCATTGTACTCAAAGAAAAAAGTCGGTTACAGTCCAGTACCTCCCAGGCCCCCACAACAGGTTTGACAGCAGACTCTATAGAGTCGGCAGCTTCCGGTTCAGTGACCGTGAATTGCCTCAGTCAATATCTGCTCTGGACCGTGTTGCTGAGCGCAGCACAAAGAACACAGGAATTTTTTCCAAGAAGCTACCACTCAGGCTCCATGAATGTAAGCTGTAATTAGGGCCTGCTTTCTCTGCAATTGAGGAGCAGATTCAATATTTCAGTCATTAGAAATAATGCAAAACAGAAGTATTATAGCTTTTGAATGCAATCTGTTTTCATGTTCATTTCTTAAAGTAAAATGTGTACTGGTTGATTAAAATTTATGCTGCCTACCCATCAAAATTTTAAAAGTTTAGGAGGTGACAATCCCATATTCAAGCCAATGGTGGGGGCTGTCTGTGAAGGTCAGTGATAAACTGATCCTGAAGGTTCTAAAACTTTTCTGCTTATTTTGAAAAAACTATAACCAAACATTTAATTTATTTTTTGAACTGAGATGACATACAATGAAAACTCTCAGGAACAGTGTGGAAATGGCTGAAAGTTTATGTAAACTACAGTGTACAGCTGCAGTCACAGCAGAGAAGAGTGATGCTGGAGAGGGTGCTATTTTAGAATGGGGTTGGCAACNTTAGCATCTAGGTTCCTCAGGATGTCACTGTGTTCCAATAAAACTGTGCTGAGAAACACAGATGGTGGGCCAGGCCTGACCTAGGGACTACACACTAATTGAGATGGTTGTTCCCAGTAGAACTCTGGTTAGAAGACATCCAAGCAGGAGGGCATAAGTGAGGAAGCAAGCATGAGTATCTGAAGGAAAGAGGTTCCAGGCAAATAAACACTGACACCAAGTTAACAGGCTTGAATTCTTTTGGATAGACCAAAGTAAGTGTTGGTTATTTATGCATGTTTTAATGCAGACTTGCCAAAAGTAATTAGGTGTACCACACCTGTGGCTGGCTTTGTAAACTGCCCCATTAGCCTCACATTCTATAGCAGTGCACACTGATATCTAAGTTTTCTAGCTATAGAGAAACCTTTAAATCGAAAGCGTGAACATGTATGAGGCTTTTCTAGCAATCCTCCTGAACTGTCATGTGCTCATCTTAGCATGTTGCAGAAGCCAGTAGAAGATACCCACTCCCTCCCACAGGTGTTGATAGAACTAGTTAAGTAAAACCCAGGCCTAAAAAGTGCATGGAGTTCATTTTACCAGCAGAGAAAGAAGCGTGGAGTCTAATCCCTAAACTAAA
>LZPO01067587.1:1537-14182 GCA_001675575.1 Neotoma lepida
TGCTTGGCAAAATAAGGGGGGAGGTAATTTTCCATGTATCTTCTATCAGCTACTCTTAAGGACCTTGTTTAGAAATTAATGTCCCCTGAATACCATTAAAATGAATATTGACTGTAGATTTAAAAACATGAGAAAGTAATTAAAGAAAACAAAGAGACTGGGGGTGTAGTTTAACAATAGAGTTTTACCTAACATGAACAGTCCTAACATCACCAAAAATAAAAATTAAAGCTACAAAATTCAGCATAAAGGGTATCTCTATTCTATTAATAGCCAACGGTTCAGAGCTATAAGGTAGGGCTTCTGAGCCCCTCTCCATCATTTGACTGGTTGTTAATAGGGTTGGTCTTGTGTAGACCCAGTGCAATAACTATAGATGTGACTTCCAGATAGCTGTGATTGTAATGAGTCTAGAAAATGCATTTCACAGCCATTCGCTGTGATATTTTGTTGTACTTTAGTAAAATTTGCCTGAAGATCAGAGGACAGAGCCAGCCACTAGATTAAACATAGAGATCAGGCAGTGGTGGCAGAGATCCATCCATCTGGATCTCTGTGAGTTCAAGGCCACACTGGGCTACAATAAATTGATGCAGTGTAAGAGAGAAACAGAGCCAGGCAGTGGTGGCACACACCTTTAACTNGAGTATTTGGAAAGCACACACNCCATTAATCCTAGCGCTAGGAAGGTTGAGATAGGAAGTGAAACGGCTGGGCGTGGAAGGGCATATAAGGCATGAAGAGACAGGAACTAGAGAGCTTTTTCATCTGAGGACTCGGGGGCATTCAGTTGGAGGATTTGTGGAGTTAGCAAGGTGAGAAGTGACTATGGTTTGTTCATTTGTCTCTCTGATCTTTCAGCATTTACCCTAATATCTGGCTCCAAGTTTTTATTATAAGACCATTAGGATTCGTGTAACAATTCACCCTATTTTCCAGCTCTTAAATAACTTCTCACTCCTCCTTTCCCACCTTGATGATTATAATATATTTGACTTTCAAACAAAACTGAGAAATGGACCTTCNTCTAAATGGTGCAGTGAGTTATTTTAATCTTTACAGGCCTGGATGTGTTGATCCATAATGAAAATTGTTCTGTTTCTCCTGTGAACAGATACTCTCTAAAAGTTCTATGAAATCAGTTATTTGATTGATCGAGTCAGACAGTTCGAAAGTAAACTTCTATAGTTGGGACCAGAATTGTTCCAGCTCCATGAATTATGCTTTATTTGTCCTTCTGCTGAATGGTTTTGATGTGTCTTTGATGAGAACTTGGCCAGTAAGCACCCTTTTGCAGTTTCTTCCCAGCATAGACTTTTTGTACTAATTCCAGTTCACAAACTGATAAATGCATNCACTGAGCCTCTCACATCTACCAGACGTAAGCCTAGTTGTCTTCTGTAATCTTTGTACTCATATTCCCAGGCTTTCTCCATGTTCTTGTATGTCCCTTTTTATATTAGAAGTACAAGAATTTATACTGATTCATTTCTACCTTGTGTATATTTTTTTTGTTTCTCCTCTTATTTATGCTTCTGCTTATCTCCCTGTACTATAATGACACAGTACAACTCAAGGATGGGAATTGCAGTAATTATGTTCATGTATANTTTCCTTGTGTGATAGATGTGCTTTCAAAAGGAGGATTTAAACTGGTATTCTACAAACTATTGTATGCTTTTAATGCTGGGACTCTTCATTTAAAAATAGGTTACCAGTATTATTTCAATAGAGCGTTATTGATACTTTTTTATCCTTTATGATCTTGACTTAATTACTTAAGTTCTCTAAGCCTTTATTTATGACTTTTAAAATAGAACTAATGCTTACCTGCCTCATACAGTTATGTATATCTCCATATTTCATTATATTCATGTTGCTTAAGATGATACCTAAGCTCACAAAATTGAGGGTTTGTAGTTTTAATTTCCTAAAACAATGATTAGTNTAAATGGTTTTGGGAGCAAGACCCTTTTTCAAAGAGAAGCATACTCATGGGACCTGTGTTTGAAAACACAGTCCAGAGCTTCAGGATTAGGCTGTTTGTTTGTTTGGGTGCATGTGGGTGTNGAGACCAGAGTTTGACCTTTAGGTTATTTCTCAGGAGCCCTTTACGTTGTTTTTTGAGATAGGATTTCTCACTGAGACTTGTGGCTCACTGATAGACTCAGCTGATAGCCCTTTCTTTACCTCCCCAGCACTAAGATTACAAGTGTAAGTATTCACACCACACCTGGCTTTTTATGTTGGTTCAGGGGATTGAACTTGGAACCTCATACAATTGGCACATCACTGACTGAGCTATCTCCTCAGCCCTGCCTTTGGTGTTTTGATTGCCTACTATTTACCTAGCTCTGATAGGTGTTTGAAAATATTGTAATTTGATCAAAGTAATCATGAGAGGTCCATATCATTATTGCCATTTTTATAGATGAATAAATTGATGTTAATTGGTTTCCCGAGTCATAGAGCAGAAGTTCCTNGAGCTAGGATTGCAGCCTAACTCTTCTTGCTCCATTCTTTCAGCACATTTTTCTCTTTCACACTTTAAATATACATGTGTTACATTGGCAGGAGCCTGGATTTAGAAGTTCAATGACACAGACTCGTGAAACAGCTATGTGACTTTGAGCCTACCATATGTCTCTGTGAGCCTCAATTCTTTCCCTGGAAGGTGGAGATCATGGTACCTGTTTCAAAAGACTAATGAGTAAATCTTCTAAGATATGCCCATAAAATAACCACCATAGGTGACATTTGGCTGTTTTCTACATTCAGGCACTCTGGTAAATATTTGGCATGNTATTAACCTACTTAATCTTCACATACACTTGGTNATCCTCTAAAGTTCCTAGTTCCTTGCCTAGCACAAAAGGCATGCTCTGCTAATGATAGTTTCTCATCAATTTTAGCTNAACAGGAAGGGTTTGGTTTGATCATGCACTTCTTGGAAGCCTCTCCAACTGGAACCACACACTGAAGCATGGCATTAGATATGTGAGAAAGGGAGCTTCTGACATAAACAGCAGCAAAAACAGCCCAGTTTCTTCCTTATGAGATTTTCAAATATTTTTAGTTGAGACATAGAAATATNTTTGTTGTCTAAACATTTCCCATCTGGACAACAGAGGACAGATATGTCTCAATGAAAACTCATCTAAAATCAATTAGATTGGTCAATTTGTATCTGATTAGTCAGGTCATTTTTATAGGAATGTGTGGTTTTGTTTGTTTTTTATCCATCCTTCTAAACTCTTCTTTCTCCTTTTGCGTTAAAGGTAAAGTCATCATGAGCTAATGATCAGTATTGATGGGCTTCCTAAATATGTAGGTATTGCCTATTTTCTAACACAAGACCTTCAGCTAAATAAACAAAATTAAATAGACCCCAGAGATAAATACATAAAATTTTAGTCAGTGTAAAAAGCAATTAAGTCAAGCCTTGACCAAAATGTAATAGTTACAGTTAAAAGGAGGCAGACAAAGTAAGACTACTGATTGACATTGGGCAGACACTTAGTTTGAAGCCTACTGTGAGAGTGGGGCTCAACAAGCCTACNCTGCTTTCTCTCTAGTCTGCCTTTGGGACCAGCCAGACCTATGTTTGGACTCATGTTCTTTCTTATTCTCCTTATCTGAAAAAAAATTGGGCATGGTAATACCTACCATATTAATTTTGGGAATTAACACAGCAGTTATTGACCTTTCATAGGCACTCTTTTTAAAATGCAAACTTACAGATCTTAACAGCCNTCTAAAATATTTTAAATGATGTTTTTTGGGCTACCTAACCAGGGAAATATGAGTGAATATTTATCAGAAACATGGAAATCAAGAGGATAATAATATAGTAGGGAAGAAATAAATAATGAAGTATACTGCAGTGAGTGAGAAGAATGTTATGACCTCTGTTGAACCTGCATACCTACCCTGGTGCTTCTGAATGCTTGGAGGACTCATGTGGAAAACGAAAGTTTTCCATCCCTCTAATTTAATCCCTGAAGATGGAGTAGCTGAAATGCTACCCAGTTGTCTGTGCTTGTTGTCCCTGTAATGAATAAAATGGTGTACCATGGCAGTACGTGGATGATGACATCCTTCATGCATCTTATAAGTGAAGACAAACTATTGACATCATTAATCATACTCTACATATTAATTTGATTGAGTATAACAAAATCATGTTTCATTATAATCATGAATCATTTGATTATTTAATAGATGCTCAAATTTAAATTTTTTCTACAAAATATGCCAGTGATTGGATAAAATATGGTAGTGAAGCTACATCCATCTAAATAAAATTATTTGAGTAGCTTTTCTTTATCCTTAGCCTGTACTTAACATCACTCAAATACACAGAGAGCATATTTATTACCATGACTTGCTGTGTAATACATCTTCATGAAGTTAGCCTTTGCTCCTAAGTCATAGCAATGTACTATGTCTCCAGGTATTACAAGTGTCCCTTAGGGCAAAAGCAGGCCCCATTGAGAACCATTGTTCCTAATCTATAGAAATGGGTTCTACTTTTTTNAAAAAATCTGTTAATTTCTGTTTCACTTTTCTCTAGACCCATATCTTTGATATTTAATCACAGTGTGTTAGTCTGTTCCTGAGTTCTTTGTTTTTTTCTACCTAATTTGTTGCTCTCTCATTTTCAGTGCCTTTTTTTCTTCTGCCTAGTACTTACTCCTTATGTCTGTTCACATATTTCTGAGACTTAAAATGCTCAATATATTCTTGGTGCTTATTCCCTCCCTTTTTATTTTAAAATAATTTTTTTCAAAACTCATTGAGCTTGATGTGGTAGTACATGCCTGTAATCCCTGAAGAGCATAGGAAGGAAGATCTTGAACAGTATGTCAGCCTTGGGCTACATTGTGAGACCCTGTCTCAAAAAAGCAAAATCATAACAAAAGAANTATAGGCTAGAATGATCCATGTAGTTATGGAAATGAGATTGGAGACAGCAATATGGACTTGTCTATCTTAATACAGAGGCACATGGTTACATATAGACATATTTATAAATATCTCTGTATACACAGATGATAAAGGATGTTAAATGATTACTGTTTGTTATCAAAATTCATGCACAAATATCACAAGACAAAGTGGGGTGTCTAAACTGAGTCACCAGCNGCTGCCACTTGTGTGGCTACTTGTTCCTCGTTCCAAAGGGCTGCACATCCCTCGGCCCTTCCTTTTCTTTCAGTCACGTCCATTCCCAATGAAAACCCTGCCTCGTGGACCAAAACGCTCCTTTCAATTGACTAAGAGACCAGTGACAGAATTCCTGTAACATTTCCCCCTTTTTGTCTAAGAAGGAAAGGTTCTAACCCTAACATAATAAAACTATATACAATAAGAATTATTATCAAGTATTGTCCAGAAAAAGGAAAGGTAAATAACCTTAACAAAAATGAAACTAGATACAACAACAATTATTAAGTAAGAAATACATTCTAAGTGTCCAGTCCATAAGTAATTGGCAAATTTATAGAGATTACTCCAATAGCTGTCCTCTCCTGAAGAGTCCAAAGTTTTGTACCTAATATGTCTTTTGTTAAGATTCAGGAGAATTGTAACTGTCTAGTCTTCAACCGCATCAAAAACCTGAGAAAGTAAATAATATTACCTGAGTAAGCAAGAAGTGCAAGCAAGTGACTTCAAAAACTGTAAGAAATGACAGAAACAGCTGGCTACCTGGACAATCACCCAAGGTTCCTCTGTAACATTGGGGCATCTGTCTTTGGCCTACAGGCCTAGAATATCTGACAGACCTTTTTCAGAAGCAGGAAGTTTTCAAGGACTGTCCTAGCCTGTCTTGGCAAAATTTTGCAGTTGCCTGTCTTTGTGTCCTATTTGCCCGGTTTGGACAGTGTACTATCCAGCAGTCGAGGCAAGGGCAGTTTCTTGCCCTAAAGGCCAGCTTCTACCACAAAGAAAGCAAACTCCATATGGAGTGTCTTCGATGCCCATCACCCTCTAGAAGTAGATAAGTGCTGCCAGGAGCAGACACATCTCATGTCAAGAAAAGTCTAAGTTATTAAAACATTTTAAATGCCATATTCTGTAGGTCTTTGAAGTGTTTGAAGATTACCTATTTGAAACATATCTCTGTATACCTAGAAAACCTAACTAATATGACTGTAAGTTTGAAAAATATGGGTGACTATTAACCTGTACTTCTTTATTATCCTATGTAGCTTTTTTAAAATTTATTTTTATATTATGTGCATTGGTGTTTTGCCTGCATGTATGTCTGTGTGAGGGTGTTGGGTCCCTGGAACTGGTGAAATAGACAGTTGTGAACTGCTATGTGGGTGCTGGGAATTGAACCCAGGTCCTCTGAAGAGCAGTCAGTGCTCTTAACCACTGAGCCATCTCTCCATCCCCACTATATAGCTTTTAAAGACTAAAACTTTACATTGCATAAGTAAACAAGCTATTTAGGTAATACCTTAAGCAAAAATAGAAACATATGTACAGTCTAAGGACAATAACCTCACATTTGTAACAATATACAAAAAATCTTAAACGGAAGTAGAAACATAAACAGTATAACACAATATAACCTTAAATTTGTACCAGTATACAAAAATATCTTAAACAGAAGTAGAAACATATATACAGTATAACAAAAATAAACTTAAATTTNTATCAGTATACAAGAATCCATACCAATGTAAAATATTTAAAACCAATAGTTGCTTTTTTTTAGTTTGAAAATAGATTAAATAATCTACCTTTTTGTCCTATCACATCTATCCCCTCTTTTTCTTTTCCAAATGAGATCATTGAATCTGATCTCTTTTGTTCAGCTCCATACCCTATAACTACATGTAATGCACCCCCTTATAAGATGACAAATATCCATAACCCTGAGGAAGACCAAAAACCACCTATCCCCCCTCTTGGGAAAGTGGACGTAGTGTTGTTAAATTACTTCCTGCTGCTTGAGGGGCAATGGCATCTCTAGGAGATCCTGAAAAAACTGAAACAATGGTCAAGTCTTGGGAGAAGTAGGTGCATCATTTGATCTCAGCTAGCATCTTGGAATTGTCCTAAGCAGTTTGTAGTGTAAAGCTGATCTTTGGATGGTGTTTATCTGTTTAGTGGCATTATTTTAATCCAGGTAGAATCATTGTTGTCAGGCCCCATCATCTTTTTGGAAACTTCAGAGATCACAGTTAGGAAAGATTATTGTTCACTGTAGAAAACTTAAACATACTAAATGTCATATGTTGTAAATCTTAGGGAGGTTAAAAGATCATGATCTATTAATATTAAATACATCTGGGATATCAAGGCTGAATTCCTAAATACCTTTTTAAACTCAATCCTGAAGTCATGTACAGGAAGCTACATGAATCCTAAGGTTATAATTGGTTAGTACTTNTGATATCATCAATAGTAAAACAGAAAGTTTACATTTTGAGATAGTACTTATACCTAAAAAAAAAATTCTTTTAAAGAGTCAAAGTAAATTCAAGGGGAATGAGATTAGTGACAATATAATAGTCCCTAGATTTTGGTTTTCTTCTGTCCCATACCAGGTGGCTCTTCTGATATGAGACAGAGACTTTGATTTTTTTTTTAACAAACATGCTTGTGTTTAGAGAAGGAGAGAGCAACACTCCAACTCTAAAGCTAGCTTTAGTTTTTAACTGAGTCAGGACTACAACCTGTTTAACATGACAGTTGAGACCAGCAAAAACAAACATTTTGAAAAGTTTATTTTACCCTGTTGAAAGTATATTATACCATTAGGACAGATTATTCCTTTTCTTGGTTGTTTTTTTTTTTCAGATAGTTCTCCCTTCTTCTTTAGATGTTTATTTGTCCAAAGGTCTTTAAATTCCTCAAGATGAATGTTTTTATTTTCCTGGAAAGGCTTGTTTTTATTTTCCTGGTGAGCTTTTCCTTTCGACAGATTGAATCGCCACATCAGTTGATGAACTATCACCTCTCCTTATCAAGAGGTCTCTCCTGTTCGAATAGAGTTTTTATTAGTTGTGATGGTATCCATAGCTTTTCTTCTTCTGTGGAAACAAAAGCAAAACCTCTTCCCCAATGTAACACATATCTTGGTTTCCATTCTGAAAATAAAATAAACCTCTTTTTAAGAATAAGTAATGTGTGAATAGTGTGTACCTATGACATGATTAATATAATATCACTTTATGCTAGTGGTATTCCTCCCAAAATAAATTACTTCAATCTAGTGAGGAAAAACCTGCACAAATACCAGTTTATAACTTTATAAAGTAACTGACAGTTGCTCCACAAGGCTGACAAGGTCATTCTAAAGGAAAGTTTAAGAGTTGCCTGGTTGAGGAATTTGTAATAAGGCATCCTGGATGGAAATTTGGAGTAGAGAAGACTCTCTGTAGTAATGAGCAGGGGCTNATTACTTCCATGAGTAATGCTTCCATAGTCCACTTCCATGAATATAATAGGTATTTAATAAGTAGTTTATAAGTAGCAAATGGTGAACTTTATAAACAAAACTTGTACTCAGAGTCTCTATGTGATTTGAGGCTTTGCTTTTCTTGTTCTGAGGCAGCAAAGTTACTTCTAACCAGATAAGTTGTATCACTTCTGGGATTAAAGGCATGTGCCACTAGGCCTGGCCAAAAATATTTTTAAAAGCAGAAAATTACATTATTCTAAGAGCAAATGAAGTTTATTAATTATGCTAAGTTCTTTAAAGCTAAAACAATATTGCTTCTTTAAGATTACACTGAAGACAGAATAAGTTTCTAGTTAAGAAAAGAGCTTATATTTTATTTTAATGTTGATAAAATGTTACCCAAGTACTTTTTTATACTAGTCAGTAATATGAAGGAGAAAGAAAAGGAAAAATACAGAAAGTGAACAAATGAATACATGTGCAATTCTGTGGGTTTGATAACTTCCTCTTTATACTAATACAAACTAATGACTTGTGGGTAAGAGTGGGCATATAAGACACATTTGTCAGCCCACAATGGGGTTTTTTATAATTTCAAGATATGTAGTATTTTTGTCCAAATATGCCAATAATAATATTAATCATGACTTAGGAGTGCTGCTAGAAAAATGGGAAGATAAAATAGAAAGTCATGAAATGATCAAGTCTCATGAGGTAAGAGTAAAGAAAACTTGAATTAAAAGAAAAATCAAGCACTTAAGTTAGTTGTTAACAATGCTCTTGAAAGCAAGCATCATATTAAGCTGACAGGGGAACATTGGTAATTAGAGGTATATTGATGACTTTTTAATTACTAAGTGATTCTGTAAAGCTCCATCTTGTTTATAATCAAAAGTAAGTAGACTATGAAACTTCAGTATCTGCAAGGTGCTAGTTTCAGTCATTACGTCACAGTGTTACCACTCACTGGTGCTTGTCTTCCTTGACTCCAACAGATAATACATAGACCATCCCATTGTCATTTTCCTGGAAAATGTAACTTCACATTCTTCTTTTATTGTATTGCTCTTAAATCTAGATAGAACATTTGTCCATTGCCTGTCATAGCCATAACACAAGTTGTTTCTTCAAGGTATGCCTTAATTTTAGTTAACATAATTCTCATACAAGCAAGAACAGACCATTAAAACAACCAATTGACTTGAAATTATACAATATCAAGGACTTTGTATAATACANTTTTACTATGTGGTAGCAGTCATTAGCAAAAAATGGACCTTTCTAAGTTTTTATAGTAGANTAGAATATACACATGAATGCCTTAAGATACACATATGCACACACACTCACTCTCTCCTAAGAATCAGGATTCAGTAGAGACCTCTCCAATATAATGAATAAGTTCATGGCTACAGTGTAGGAGATTGAGAATGCTGAAGAGAACAATTAAAAAAAAAACTTCATAGAAGAGGCAGTATTGAACTCTGTGCTACCAAAAAAGAAAAAGAGAGGAGGGGGAGGGGGAAAGAAGAGGGAAAGAGAAAAGAAAAAAGTCTTTGCAGATACAAGGGGTAAGGAGTATGTAACCAAAGGCTTTTCTCTGTCCTGCCCCATCCTGCAGCCACTTTTATATAATCACTCAGAGGCTTATATTAATTATAAATGCTTGGCCAATGGCTCAGGCTTATTACACACTAGCTCTTACATTTAAACTAACCTGTTTCTATTCATCTGTGTATCACCACATGGCCTGTGGCTTACCAGTTCTTTCACATCTTGCTTCTTAGGCTGCTCGCAGCTTCTGCTCTGACTCTTCATCTCCATNTTCAGTTTGATTGTACCACCTAACCTTATTCTGCCTCACCATTGGCCAAACNTCTTTATTTATCAATCAATAAGAACAACACATATTCACAGTGTACATAAAACATCCCACAGCAGGGGTATAAATGGGTAAAGATACAAGGCTACTGGACTTTTTCAAGGGAAAAGAGAGACCTGGAGATGTGAAGGAAGACTCTTCAGATTGTTTAAATAACCTTCTAAAAAGTCAAAACTTTAGCATTGTGCATAGTGAAGTTGGAGTAGGGTAGGTAGATCCTATGAAGACTTTGAAAAGGGTGGCTAAATGACTAGATGGTATTCTGGAAAGGAAGTATGTTTTAAAGGCCAGTTAGAAAATGATTATAATGTCCAGAAAAGAGATTATAACAACCAAACCAATAAGTAGAAGAGTCCAAATGTGACAGATTTTGATACAGAAAATAGAACATAGTAACTACTGCAGGATTCTGTTTAAGCAAACTAGTGGGCCCCACTCAGTAAGAAGGCAGTTCTGAGTGCAAACAGGCTAGGGAGAAAAACTGTACTCTGTGGACATGACACTGAGGAGCATGGGCTATAATTTTATAATACAACTAAAGTGGAAGTTAGCCACATTGGGTGATATTTGAAACTGTGAAAGTGGTTAAGATGCCCAGCAACGTTTAAAGTGCTGTAAAAGGGAAATAGACTAAATGTGAGTGAAAGTTATCAATAAAGTATATATAAACATAGAGGAATGGTAGGGACAAATCATTAGTTTGGCATCTGAATTGTATGTATTTCATAGAAGATACATATGGGTAAAATGATACACACTGTCATTGTGATAGATAAAACCCTGGCTCCAGTATTCTTCCAAGGGATCAATACATGCTTTGCTAGAGAAATCCAGAGATGGTCAAGTTGATAGGGTGGTGCATTTTCAGGGCTTTCTTTTTGTAGTAGAGAAAGAAGGATGTAATTTATGAAAAACTATGGCACATTTCAACTAAAAGTAACTACTAATTTCATAAATCTAGAAAGATGTCAAGAAGAAAATGTTAGCAAGACAAGTCTTTTGAGTCCTCAACTGCTGGACACTTCTTGAATGTCTTGACTACTTGAACAAAATGGGACAGTGTGTAAGTCAGATAGGAAGACCTGCACATGCTCCTGCCAGCACCTCTCACTCTTCATTGCCAGCTGAGTTATAAATCACTATTATTTTAAAGCACTCTCCCTTCCCCTTTGTTTAGAAGGAATTCTGTAAGCAGGAAGCTGTCCTCAGAGCTCCGGAGCTCTATGCTTAACCATTCATCAGAACAGTTGGGAGTAAATGAAGCTTACTGATTTGACTAGGAAGTCCAAAGAGCTACTGATTCACTAACAAAATCAATCTAGTTACTTGCCTCCTTGATGTGAGTGGCCTCTAAACAATCCTTTTCATTTAGAAACTTGTGGTGTATCATACTTCTAGATGGAATGTTGCTCTATAACCCTTAAACTGGTGTTTTCTTCTGGAAGTGGGCACTTCTGAGTGATCAGTAAAAGATTCTGAGATCCTGTGGGTTTTCTTTGTTCATAGATCCTGTTTTCTACACTTGGGAGGACTGTGAACAAGGGCTTGGGGTAGGAATCTAGAGGGTAAAATGGAAATTTCAGGAGATGACCCAAATCTCTGTGCTTCATTGGAATGTCCACTAGGTTGAGGAATTTATTTGTAGTAGTTCTCTTTGAATTACTGTTTACAGAGTCACTAAACATCAGACTATAACAGAATTATGGTCTTCCTCTATTGTCTTTTTTATCTTAATCTTTAAATCCCTTGGAAGGAACGTTTAGTTCTTATATGTTCAGGAATCCAGCCATATCTGTTAAGCTTTCCATCACCTAGACCACAGAGCACTTCAGCCACTATTCTCAGAAGCTTTTCATGTTCTCATCCACATTGCCTAAGTTTAGTAAGGCTTTCCTCTAGGGCTAGTATAATGACAGTTGGATGACANCAAACTCTTGAGGTTTTTTACTCCAAAAGAGTAAGAAATGTTGAGGAGGTGGGAAGCCACACAGAACAGAGAACATAATTGTTCAAAGCTGGCAGATGGATTGCACAATAGCATCTCATTTTTCTAAATAACTGAAGCCCAGATGTTTTTACTCTTGCTAGGATTATATGACTACCAGGAAACTCTTTACACGGAAGAGGATGGGAGTGGGACTGACCTTTAAAAAAAAAAACTAAAATTTATTTCAATTCTCATTTTATTAAAAGTAAGACATGACATTGTTTTGCTCTTCTGTTAATTTTACTGAGTTCCTTGGAGCTGCTGCTGCTGACTTGACTTGCTCAGGGGAGGCTCCCCTAACCTGTGTAGATCCATGTGTAAGCTCTTAAGCTCCATGTTAATCACTAGAACATCATT
>LZPO01067587.1:14207-24714 GCA_001675575.1 Neotoma lepida
TTTTTTTTGGTTTTTCTAGACAGGGTTTCTCTGTGTAGCTTTGCGCCTTTCCTGGAACTCACTTGGTAGCCCAGGCTGGCCTTGAACTCACGAGATCCACCTGCCTCTGCCTCCCGAGTGCTGGGATTAAAGGCATGCGCCACCACCGCCCGGCGGTCCCTTTTTTCTTAAGTGGACATGTTTGCAGCTTAAATATAAACTGGAAAGGGATAGCTATTAGCATATTTTTTTAACATTTCAGGAAGCAGTGACATCTAGGCCATCTCATAATAAAGTGCCATCAGAATATAACACTGACAGCAACTGGTGGAAACAGATGGAGAGACTCACAGTCAAACATTAGACCAAGCTTGGGGAATCCTGCTGAAGAGGGAAAGAAAGGATTGTAGAAGCCAGTAGGATCAAGGACACCACAAGAAAACCCACAGAATCAACTAACCGGGGCTCATAGGAGCTCAGAGAGACTACCTGGGACTGACCTAGGCCCTCTGCATATATATGACAGTTGTATAGCTTGGTCTTCTTGTGGAACTCCTCTAACAGTGGGAACAGGGGCTGTCTCTGACTCTTTTACTGGCTTTTGGGACTCTACTCCTCATACTGAGTTGCCTCACCCAGCCTTAATATGAGGGGGAAGTGCTTAGTCTTACTGCAACTTGATATGCCATATTTTGTTGATATTCATGGGTGTCTGCCCTTTTCTGAATAGAAACAGAGGAGGAGTGGAATGGAGGGAGGGACTGAGAGGAGAACGGGGGGGGGTCTGCAGTCAGGATATGACATAAATTAATTTAAAAAAAGAATAATACTGAACAGACAAACCGTTTATGGCAGAAAAGAAGCTGNAGTGTTAATCAGTCAGGTTTGAAAATGTTCATTTACTGAATACCTATGCAAATTGTCACCTCAGCTGTTAAATATACCTCATTAAAGATTCATATGGTAAAGAAAAAAAAGCTAATGTCATGGCAGTTTCTAAACACTAGTATTTGTTGAGAGAAACATTTCTCTATCAGGAGTACCCCGTGTGTGTGTGTGTGTGTGTGTGTGTGTGTGTGTGTGTGTGTGTGCGCGCGCGCGTGCGCACACAGAGCTAGAAAAGAACTCATTCTACTTCAGAGATGAAGATATTTTCTCACTCAAAAAATATGTATACCTGGTAATGTAGCTTAGTAACAAAAAATGTGTTTAGTATGAGGCCTTGAGTTCAATCCCTAGCACTTCCCAAAATTTATAGACGTGTGTGTGTGTATAAGTGTGTGCATACTAGGAAGGGTTAATTTTAAAGTTTCAAAATTATATATGTGTGTTATATTAATGTGCACATTGTTATATGCATATATGTAAGGGTTCATTTTAATATCTACTTTCTCCAAGTGTCAANCTTCTATATTAACAGTGAAAGAACCTTATCTAATTGTAAAGCATATACTCATTTCTGTAGGAGAGTGAGAAATCCTTTACTCTTCAAACTTATTGCTACACATTGAGCCACCAGACTGGATGTTTTAAATTCTGGTGAGCCATAAAACCTGTCCTTCTGTTACAGATGTAACAATGAGAGTGAGTGGACCCAGATTCATGAGAACATCATCCGAAAGTCAAGTACCAAGTACTCTGCCCCCAGTGCCAGCCATGGTGATGTATTTCTTTGGCTAAAAAATTTTTTGTTGCATTTGTATATGCTAATCATGTAATACTTCAGTGGTTGGTGTTGATTGACTGCTGTGTAAAGTTTAATTTCCTGTTCAAGTTTGTTTNCTTTTCTAGTAGTATTTCTTTATAAGTCACTTAAGACCTTTTTAGTATCTGCTGACTAAAATACATTTTGGTTTTTTTAATAATGAACTCTATACACTTTGCAAAGTAACTTGAACTCCAGTACAGTGAGCAAAATGTTTCAAGGTTTATTATATTGTGAAGTCTGTTTTCTTGAACAAAAAGACAAATATTAGTATCAGTTCTCTTTCTACTCCTATTGAATGTCAGCATCTTGAAGAAAGCCTGATACTAATGATTATTTTTCTAAGAAAACTATCAGGGCAATGGTGTAGGATNGTGATAAAATGTTTGCCCAACATGTAGTCCTAGTTCTGTACCTAGCACTATGGCAGGAGAAATGGAAAAGAGACCAAACTGGTGTCTTTCCTATTACTATGCACAGGGTAGATGTGTGGTTCTGAATTAAAAAAAAATGTTTTGTTTTTGTAGGTCTTATTATTTCCCTACAGCTTTTTCGTGGTGACATGGAACAGATCCGGAGAGAAAATCCCATGATATTTAATAGAGGATTAGCAATTACAAGAAAATTGGGATTTCCTGATGTCATCATGCCAGGTAGGAATAACTGCTTGGGGATGGGGAGGAAAATGGATTAGCAGAATGGAGTTTAGTGCTCCTTGCTTGAGGAGGTGGTAAACTATTCAGGTGGGCTATACAGCCATTAAAGTCTCTGCCTCTCAAGTCAGGCAACTGACTGTAGTTTTAGTAGCCCTTTGGGTCTTGTAAGCATTTACTCTTTACCAGAAGCTCCTATATCATGTTTCCCAGTGCAACATGGCAGTTCAGCAGATGGGCATTGTGGAATTCTGGTGATAAGAGAACCAACATGAAATTTCCTCATATAGATGTGTTTGTAACCTTCTCTTCCATCACATTCCCTAGTTGAGGATTTCNTCATGAGAATTTCCTGCTTAAANGGAAGAATTTATCAAAATATGTGTCTACACTATCAGAGACTCCTGTTGAATAGGAATTACAGGCACATCTTAATGTAACAGAAAATAGATCATACAAACGGTATNGCTTTGGGCGTTCAAAATATTACTGCCTGGCCATTTTCTCAGCAGTTGTCTTAAGGAAGATCTGGGGCAGAAAGTAGGGATTCATTTCCTCTCAAGTATGGTTTTACTTGATACTCAGATACTAGGTTCCTGTTTTCTGTTAGGTGGACTGAGGTAGAGCTGGAAAAGCAGATCCATGTATGCTGTTGAGCTGAAAGAGCTGTTAGAAGTGAAAGGGCTGGGTAGAGACTGACGGCAGGGAGTTTGATAACNGAGTAGATGTGAAGGATAGGGAACTCAGAACAGGCTTGTCTGGGTTNTCTGGTTGTCTGGATAGATTCTAGGAGAGGTAGACCTACCCTGTCAGTTGAGTTTTAATTCCCTGTACAAATCTTGTTTTGTTGAAAAGAGCCAGGCCAGGATAGACTAAATTGTGACTACTTTATATATCATCTACTAGTTCTTCCTGGTTCTTCACTGAATCCTCTTGTTGGAAACATTTGCCAATAACACACCCAAAGTGGAATGTGACTTGAGCATAAAGAAGGCCCACACAATGGGTTCCAGCTACCTTTCAGCTACTCTGTTTGCCCAGATTTATTTTCTGTCACCTTCATTCTCTCCCCGTGGACACTGTGTGTGCAGAGCAAGCTGCTGTGCACTGCTTTTATTTCCTACTCATGAACACAGGAGGCTCTCTGGATGGCAAATTTAGGCCAAGTAGATCAATCATGTTTATCACTAAGTGCTAAGAGACTTTCTGCTTATGAAGGGTCTCCATCTGGCTATCATACAGGTGAGTGTTCATTGGAAGTTGCTCCTGTGCTTTCCTGATCCCATTCTTCAGCCCTGTCTGGACCCTGTAATCAGGGAAAGAAGAGCCCAAACAAGTCTCAGCTTTGCAGCAATGTGGCTTTGAAAGGAGAAAAGAGGCTAACTGAAACTGATTTAATGACCTTTTCAAAATTATATGTCTAGGTGCTAACTGTGGTGGAATAATGTGTCCTTTAAGTCCTTTTTTTCTTTTCTTAAGTTTTTTATAGAATATCTGGACATTAACTTCCTAATAGCTCATGGAATTAAAACTAACTAAACAGAATCTAGAAAGAAACTTCAGTCAAAATTGTATATAATGGCTGGGAAACAGCTCAGTCAGTAGAGTGCTTCCCTTGCAAGCATGAGGACCTGAACTCAATCATTAGAACCCATTTAAAAAGCTGGATATGGTGATGTATGGTATAATCTCAGCACTCGACCAGGAGGCAAAGACAGGCAGATTCCTGAGGCTTGCTGACCAACCAGCCTAGCAGACTTAGCAAAGCTCCATGCCAGTGAAAAACCCTGTCTCAAAAAAGATCCAAGGTGAACAACCTCTGAGAAAAATAACATCTGACTTTCCTTTGCCCTCCACACATGCATATGTTTGTACAAGTTAGATTAGCAAGATACATTTAAAAATACAAAACTTTATCTATGGAAAAAGACCTGCTCGAGTACTCACCCTCACTTTGTATCATTGACACACAGGCTTATAAGGGATTTTTATCTACACTAAAAATGACTGGAAGTGTGTGATGTCAGGCATTAGTGAGGGGAGCTGAGGTTAAGGAAGTATTCTGTCTCCTGAGAAGCTAAAGCATCATCAGATGATTTTTCTCTACAAGGCAAGACACTGGGCATTTCCTGGAGACCTGGGGCCGAGACATACATGTGCTAATTCTGGGCTGTCTCCTTTACAGTGCTGAGTGTTATAGCTAAAAGTAAGCAGTATTTTGTACATATTCTGTCCCATACTCTATCCTTTCTCCTTAGGAAAGAGCCTTTTACACAAATGGCCACCCCTGAAATTACAACTATCATCTTCTTATATTGTGCTTCAATATATTGTCAGAATAGGTTTTACCATCCTTAGACAGGGTGATAGTGCTGCACCTACAAGTTCTGCTAAAGCAGGTGTGTGTGTGTGTGTGTGTGTGTGTGTGTGTGTGTGTGTGTGTGTGTGCGCACGTGTGTTATATTGTGATCAGTCTGTCTTGGGAACAATGACTGTGGGAAGAAAAGCTTGGAGAGTCTTGTAAGTCCTAGCCATCCCTCCTTCTGAACTTAGGGCACCCTTCTTCTGAGAGAATATTGCACCTGGGTTGTAACAATTCCTCAGCTTCGAAGTTCTGGCCAACTTACAAAAAGCTGCAATTTCATCTTCTTGACACATGGACACATGGAGCAAGAATAAGAAAAGAAACTGTGTCAGTAACTGTGAGCATATCACACTAAAGTCTGAGAAATTATAGTAAATGAAAAATTAGAATTACTCGTAAGCTGTGATCCTTATTTTAAAAGTATCCAGTATTTGGCAGAAACTACCAGATACTCATATGGAGAGGTCTATTTTTGTCAGGCTGGCCCAGATAGATCCCTGTCAAAACATGTTGCTAGAGCTGCATAGAGGAGTTAAGCCAGACTCTAGGCACAGGTATCTAACATGTCATTTCTAAAAAGGTCTTTCTGACTTCTTTTCATTTTTTTCTATGAGAGTTTATATGCTTGCCAGGTGGATGCTGTAAGCAGAAGACAACTGCCTGTGTACCACAGCTGAGTCCCTAATTAAGCCATCTAGCTCTACTCACGGCCCTTAGTAGTGAGCAAAAGACAGCAGTGATACTGCAGGAATTCTGAGAGCCATTGCCCTTAAAGCCCCATAAAAACAAATGCCTAACAGAAAATGCCATGTAATAAAAGAACAAATATACACAGGAATTTAAGCCTTGATTGATTGAGATAGGGTGGCTTTGAACTCCTTATATAAGTGAGTATAAATGAGGCTGGCCTTGAATTCTTGGTCCTTTTGCCTCTACCTCCCAAATGCTGCTATTATAGGTTGGCCCCACCATACCTAGCTCATGGTTTGTTCTTTGTCTTGTGTAAGTATGTGGTGTTTATATGTGTGTATGTGTTTATATTCATATGTTTGTGTATATGTGTATATGTAGAAGCCAAAGGTTGACACCAAGTGTCTTCTGTCACCGTCTTTTTTCTTTCTTTTTTTTGAGATAAGGCTTTTCATTGAACCTGGAACTCACCAATTGGCTAGATTAGCTGGCAAGCAAGCCTCTGGAAAATTTATACCTCCATGCTCCCAAATGCTGGAGTTACAGACATATACCACTGTACTTGGCTTTTTACATGGTGCTAGGGATCTGAAATCGGGTCCTCATGCTTGTGCAACAAGCACTTTACCAACTAAGCCATCTCGTCATTTTTTTAAACTGAGCACATAAAGCCATTTATTGGTTAATCACTGTATTTCTCTATTTTCTCCTTCCTTCAAGATTATTTTTATTCAGTACAAAAGCTAGTAACTCTATAGCACATCCTTAGTCCTTTCCTATATTTTTAAAAGATGATGAGGTAGGAAAGACTGGATTGGGACAGACGTTCCAGGGGAAAAAGTAGATGTTAATATCATTCCCTGTGACTCACAGGTTGGTCAGCATTAGCCACAATACCTCAAAGAATACTGGCAGCTAATAGATTGTAACATGCTTAAAACATCTCTTGATGTTTCTAGACACCATACTTAAGCCAGCAGTGATGTGCCAACACTTGTATCTTCTTATTTTATTTCTTGTCTTTCCTGGAAAGCCTGTGTCCTGGGGTTAATGGAAATACAGATAGTTCTTTTGTGGCTCTGTGACAAGTACAGTGTTTTAATCTGTTTTCAAAGTCTTGAATTTCTAAGAGTATTTATTGTCTCTTGTGGATCTGGGCCAAGTTTCAAATTAGTTAAATGGTCTTCTATCTTAATATAAAAGTCCACCTATGACTTGTTCTAACTAGAATAAGTCTTCCCCTAAAGCAGTGGTTCTCTAATGTTAATATGAATCAAAATTACTTGCAAGACTTAGAAAAACAGATAATTGTACCCACCTCAAGAGTTTCTGATTTGTTGAGTTGGGGACCAACTCTCAGGTTATGATGATGGTGCTAGTTTGGGAACCTCTTTAAGAACCATGTTTTGGGCAAGAGATGGCTCAGTGGTTAAGAGAATGAACTACTCTTGGAGAAAGCCCAGGTTCAGTTCCCANCACCCATATTGTATGGCTCACTACTTGTAACTCCAGCTTCAGGGTATCTGACTCTCTTACCTGGGCTTCATAGACACAAGTACATGAGTGCATGTGCACACGCGCGCACACAGACACATTTAAAAAAATATATTATGAAGGAACCATGTCATAGGACTGGCAAAATGGCTTAGTGAGTGAAAATACTTGCTATGTAAGTCTGAATTTGTACCCCAGAATCCACGATGGAACTGGCTCCTGAAAGTTGTCCTCTGACCTCTACACATACATCAGGCCTCCCATAAACCCACACTCACATACATACATCATACATGCATACACACTCACAATAAGTAAAATTTAAATTCAAGCTAAAAAAAAAAAAAGAGAGAGTGAGTGAGCCATAACTTAGAAAATACTCTGCTTTGTGTGGGTGGTTTGTCCCTGCTGAGTCAGATCTAAGATAAACAGTACTTGTCCCTGGGTTGCTGTGGACTTGCACATTAAAAGATAGCTGTGCAGACATGCCACCCCTCTTATGGAGCCTCTAATTTTTGCCTTTGGACTTGTAAATACACTCTTGTCATTTTCTTTGATCCTTAATTTTTAAAAAGTGCATGTTTCATCGCTGACCTACAAGTGATGTTTCTTTCTCTTTTCCTGTTTGTCTTAATTGTTCTTGTTTTTCTCTGTGCTGTCCCCCTCATTCTCGCCCCTTTCTTTCTGATGCAGAGATGAAGATAGTTGGGTGTAAGTTCTTGATTTTGTGTGTCCTGACTGCTTATTGCCTGCTTTGTTCTCATTATCATTTGTTTCATGGAATGTTGCAATCCTGGGGTGGGGTGTCATGTACATTATTAATCCTTCATCAGTCTCACCTTCCTGGGTAATTGACAAGAACTAAAAGAGGAGCTACCAGCCTAATCTAAAACACCATATATTTCTTTGGGTATTCATTAAAATCTAAGACATACTGCAATATTTTTAAAATATCTTACCAAGTCTGAAGTGTAGATAGAGGAAAGGACTTTTAAATAAGACATTATGCATTACTCCAGTTATTTAAAAAAAATCTCCAGGCAGTGGTGGCACATGCCTTTAATCCCAGCACTCGGGAGGCAGAGGCAGGAGGATTTCTATGAGTTCAAGGGTAACCTGATCTACAGAGTGAGTTCCAGGACAGCCAGGGCTACACAGAGAAACCCTGTCTCAATACAAAAATGAGTAGTTATTATTCTGAGCCACAGAATCAGAAAGGCAAAGATTTCTCTCTTTAGTTATGTTAGGACATAGCTCATAAGAAGGGCAAACACATAGAAACATGAATTTTGGGGGAAAACTCTCCTCAAGGCCAGTGATAGAATGATTTACTACAAATGTGATCCCATGGTCAATCTTTATCAAATGAGTCCTTGACCAAGGCATGCTTGACCTTATGGGCTTTAAGGAGGGAAATGAGGCTTTGGCCATATCTCTAAAGTATGGGATACAAGTCAGTTTTCTTTAAAGAATGTAGTCCCTGTTGGGTCAATCATGCTCCAGTGGAAGGCCACACATCCAAGAATTTATGGGTGGCACACATTGGACTTGATAGGTGTTAGGGAAAAAAAAAGAAGAAACAAAGTTGGGTGGGTAGGGAAGGGGGTGGATATGGTCAAAACACATTGTATAAAATTCTGAAAGGACTAATAATTTTTTTTAACTTGGAAGGTCATCACATCCCTGGCCCAAGAAAGGATTCATCATCTATAACCATATCACTTTTCTCCCATAGTATCATCCTGTTAGAACGGAGGGCATTTATGACTTTGTAATGATAGAAGCCAGAAGTGTATGGCTAAAGACAGTGTGAGAATAATAAAGACCCTATCATTTCTGAGTAATCTAGTACAGTCTGTCCAAGAGTCTTCTTCCTTCCCTATCTTAAGGAATAAGAACTACCACAAATAAACTTTGGACTCCTATGCCTGAAACTCCATGTAGAATGGCATCTCCACATTTTGATAAATGCTGCTGCTGGGATGTGTCCTCCTTTTTCTGCCAAAAGAGACTTGGTACCACCTCAAGTAGGCAGCTATATGTTCTAGGAGAAAGTCAGTTTTTGTTTTTCACAGTTTCAAGGGGAAGAAAGTATTTCCACAGATGCCCTTGCTAGTCCTGTCTACAACAAAGTATAAATGATATAGTATTAAATACCACTTTACTTAAACTCAAAGCCCCCTACTTTGTGATATGTAGAATGGACGTGACTATAAGACAAGCCAGACTATATACCCAAATCTGTGTGGACCATTTCTACTAGGATGGAATTCCAGATAGGCCAGAATGATGTGATACTATCTTAGTTAGGGTTTATATTGCTGTGAAGAGACACCATGACCACAGAAACTCTTATAAAGAAAACACTTAATTGAGGGAGGCTCGCTTACAGTTTCAGAGGTTCAGTCCATTATCATCATGTCAAGGAGCATGGCGACATGGCNCTGGAGCTGGAGAGTCCTTACATCTTGATAGGCAGGCAACAGGAAGTCAAATAACACACTGGGCAGTATCCTGAGCATAGGAAACCTCAAAGCCCACCCCTACAGTTGCACACTTCCTCCAACAAGGCCACACCCACTCCAACAAAGCCACACCTCCCAATAGTGCCACTCCTTATGAGATTATGGGGGCCAGTCACATTCAGACTACCACAGATACATATAAGCCAAAACTCCCAAGCAAGGCTAGGGTATCTAACAAGAGATAATCTTGCTAGCAGAATATTCTGGTATCTGAATTAGACCTTAGAGGTTCAGATATCTATAAAGAGACTACTCCTAGAAGAAACCATTGTGTCATGTGCAGTGTTTCTTCAGTCATTAGGATCCACATTTTGGAAGGCCAGACTGTCAGAGTGATCCCCAACCTGCTAAGGTTTCTGGTGGCTGAACAGCACTGTTATCTTCTCAGAGCTCTTCTTTTGTAAGGACCCTAAAGAAGTATTTCAGGCCAATTCCTATCATGATAATGTGGCCTCAGGTTCAAAGCTTTGCTTCCAGCAGTTGTTTCTGTAGGCTCACAGGAATCTGGATTTTTTTAATGCATAGTAGAAGTTTTATATATTTATATATATTCATATATATTCACATATATATATGTGTGAAGTTCATATATATATGTATATGTATGTGTGTATGTGAAGGTCTATAAACATTCTAATCTCCCAAGCCAAATCCAGCCAGAAGTCTGTTTTTGTACTAATTGCCAGCCAAAATTGTTTTTGTCTTTTGAGTTAGTGTCTCTCTGTATAATACAGGTAGGTCTTGAACTTAGATCCTTCTACCCCAGAATTTTTAACATAATAAAAGATTATGAAAACATAACATGCAACTGACCCACAGTACCTGAAATACTGTCAGATCTGTATAGGAAGCTTTTCTGCCTCTGCCTTCTGTTAAGTATCCAGTCCCCTGGCCTGCTGCTATACCAACAGCTGACACTGGTTATTATAAGAGCTGTGAAAGAGGGGAAGACAATTTTTTCTGAGGCATTCTTACAAGAATGAACCCAATTAATTCATCTCCAGGAAAGAAGCATTGTTGCATGGCACCCAAGCACTAAACACTCAGAGATATAAAATATGAAGTCCCCTGCCATCACTAGAAAACTGAGAGTACC
>LZPO01067588.1:0-16791 GCA_001675575.1 Neotoma lepida
GAGATGAAAGGGCTTCACAATCAGTCCGTGTGATGTTATCTTAACATTACCCTGTGAACAGGGGAATCTTATATAATTATTTTGATATAATTTGCCATCTACATCGAATAAAGCTGCATCTTTAAANAGTTTTCAAGTTAAGCCTAACATGTCTTTCCTTGACAGTTGGCACAATTGGCTGAAAAGGCAAGGTAGCTCATTCTGCTCAAAGGTACCATCACTAAAGGAGAGAGAAGATGAATATGACAGTAGACAGTTTGTCCTGTTGATTTCTGTCCTGTGTCCAGTCAGCCTAACATTGGTCCAAACAGTCTACAGCTGTCTTTTGTTCATTGACATACAGAAGTTTCTGTGGTGGTTGACATGAAGATCCATCCCTTATTCAGATTCTTTAGTTTGTTTCTCTGTGGCTCAAGTATGAAATTCACCTCCCCCATGCACTGTCTTGCACTATAGTGTGGGAGGGGTATGGAAACTTTAGAATGTGGAGACTAGCTGGAGGAAGGAGGGTAAGTCACTAGGGGTGAGTCTGTGAAGGTTACAGGGTTCCATTCCCTGCTACCTCTGCTCCTGTTGGCCAGGAAGTGCAGAACAACTCTCCATCTCAGGCTCTTTTTTGCCATAATACTAACCATAAGGACATGAGGTCAAGCAGCCACAGACAGAACCCTGTGAAACCATAAGCTGGAATAAAGGTTTCTACCTTTAAGTATTCGTGCTAGGTATTTGATCAAAGTGATAACAGAAGTGACTGTGAAGCCTTCTTCTCCACAGTTGTCCAGTGAAAGTTGATTGGCTTTGTTCAGTTAGTCCCTGCAAGCAAACCTGGTAGTATTCTTTTCTTACAGGTTGCTGGATGCTTATCTGCCTTATACTTATATAGCAGTGGGCTTTCATTTCTACCCTTGTCATACCTTCCAGCTCAAAATATAGTTTATCTAGCAATGTGTGGTCTCCAATTTGACAACTTTTAATGACATCTTGTCTTAAATACAGGAATATAATCTTAAAGCTCTGGGTTGGTTAGCTGCAATTGATTGCATTCTTACCACAACCTAAGCTGGACTGTGTGTCTCATTTAATGTGCAATCCAAGTCTGAAGACCCAGGCTATGTAAGTGGGAAAACACTCTAAAAAAATTGTAGTTCCCAAGTACAACCTCGCCTACTTAACAGCCTGGTCCTCCTTTCTTTCTTTTTTTTCCTGACTCAGAAGGCTTCACACTGATGGTAGACTATGAGCTGTTGAAATCCCTGCCCTGGATTACAGAGGAGTGAAAATGACTGCTAAACATAAACAGTCCGAGTCTGGGCTGTTAAAATATCCCCCAAAGGCAGCATGCTTATTTTTATAATTTTAGGAGAAAACCTGAGTGTTGGGATAGAACTGAATAATCAATGCTGGGAGGAGCTAAGAACTAATATGACACACAGAGCTCCAACACACACATGGAAAAATATTATTAAAAACAACAAGGTCCTCAAGCATTTGTTAATTTACTAAACATTGATTAAATGTCCATTGTGGGCCAGTCACTGANATAGGATCCAGGAATGCGGGGCCATGGTCCTTGTTCTCAGCAAACAGTGCAGTTGTGAAACAGATTTGGAGCTCTGTCAGCAGAGAAAGTGTCAACCTGAGATAACTAGATAACAGGCTAGCTTGGCAGGCAGCTCCAAATACTAGACAGCTCATTATAGCTAAAGATTAGGAAAAAGTAGCACTCTTCTGGAAGGGGCCTTATAACTTTTTCAATCTCTTAAACACTCTCAGATTACAGCTCATTTTCTTATTTGGGAAATAGACAAAATCAAAATAAAATGTCCACAAACTCTCTCACCATACTCTGTGCTCCTAGAATTAGAATTCATTGATTTTACCCAAAAACATTACTAAAGAAATCTGCCCTCACCTCCATCATTAATAACTTTTCTGTTAGTTCCACTTCCTATTCACATGCATAGGTTTTCATTCTCTTGACTTAATACCTCCTTAGCTATTTCAGCTGCCCTGTCTCTCTTTGTAAAAAGAACTGGTTGAAAGAAGGCTACCCTCTGCCTTTCAGTCAATTTCTCCTGTGTCTATGGATCTAATCCAATNGATGCTTGCCTGTAGTACTTCATTTGAATTGCTTCTATCAGATTCNTCCATAGTTGTATGTAATGGTCCATTCTCAGATACTTCTTAGTGACCTGCCTTGATATAGCAGTGATACCCAAACTCTTGATCGCTCTTTGCTGCAGGAAACCCTTCCTTTCCTTCCAGACAGTGACATTCCTTGCTTCTTTATCTTATCTCCTCTCCTTTTGAACATTTGTTCTGTTGTACCACCCTTATTATTTAATGTNCTTAGCTAGTAGCTTGGCTTTAAGTAGCATCTGAATGCAGTTAACTTTCAAACCTGTATATTGAGATGGTATTTGTCTATGAATACTAGANTTATATATCTAACTTCTTACTCTATTAACCTCAAGATCTCTACTTGGTAATAAGTAGTTAGCACTCTGACCTGTCCCAAAGCAGATATGCTCTCGCTCCGGTCTTCTTCTCATCAATGGCAACAGTATGTATCCATTTGCTAATGAAAATCTGCCAGTAAATCTATTGGCAAGCCTGTTGCCCCTGCTGTAAAATATATTCAAGATCTTTAAGTATTAGAGTCCTCATTAAAATTTCCTTTCCAAGAAGCCATTGAGTCCCTACTGCAAGTGTTTAACCATTGCAACATTTTCTCTTCCCTGATCTAGTATCATATTCTTCTTATTTTTAAATTGCCATGTATACAATGATAGCCTTCATAAAGACATTTTAGTTCAATTAGAACATGTACTCTGAGCATATTAAACATCTATATTCTCCCATTTCTCTCCCAACCTGCTAGTTTCTTCCTTTTCCCAGAAAATGCCGTTTCTATCTTCATTTTGCATATATATGTATGTGGACAAACACATATACACACACCATATATATTACTTTCTGCCTACACTCATATATTGGAGGGGATATCTATCTATATCTATATAGATATAAATATAGATATATGAGAGAAAATGTGGGGGTTTTTTGTCTTTATATGTCTGGTTTATTTTTCTTTCTATAATGATCTCCAGTTGCATCCATTTCCTGCAAATGACACAATTCCATTATATTTTTATGACTGAGAAAATCTATTCTCTTTCTTTCTCTCTCTCTTTCTCTCTCTCTCTCTATCTCTGAGTGTGTGTGTGTGTGTGTGTGTGTGTGTGTGTGTGGTTTTCTTTATTCATCTGGTGGTGTTCACTAAGTCTGATTCTGTAACATCTGTTTTGGACAGTACCGTGACAAACACGATGTACAGGTATCTCTGTAGAACATTGATTAGATTCCTTTGGGAATGTTCCCAGGGGTGGCACAGCTGCACTGTACAATAATAGTCTATATTCAGACTTTCGAGGGACTGACATAATTATTCCCTAGGGGCAGAACTAGTTTACATTCTTGCCAGCACTATGCAAGTGTTCGCTTTTCCTGCATCCTCTCCAGTATTAGCGATTATTTGTTTCCTTTATTAAAGCTTTTTTTATGCAGTTTTAATTTGCATTTCCCTGATAGCTGAGGTTGGACATATTTTAGTATGTCTCTGACACTTTTTGTGTCATGCTCTGAGAATTGTATGTTGATTTACCCTTAGTGATGAGTTGTTTAAGTTTATGCTTTTTAGATTATATATTCTTGAATATATAGCCATCTCTTTGTTTAATGGTATCCTTGGTTGTATAGAAGTCATTTAATCTTATGAAATATATCATTNGTGAGTTCTTGCTGTTATTTCATGAACAAATGGGTTTCTTTTCGGAAAGTTCTTGCCTGTGCTTATATTATGAAGTGTTTTCTTAATATTATTTAAGAACTTCAGGTCTTAAATCACANTAATTAATTTTGAGTTGATATGTACAAGGTGGGATACAGTGAGCTAGTTTCACTATTGTACATGTGGATATCCAATTTTGTCAGCATCATTTGTTGAATAGTTTGTCATTTCTTCAACATAAGTTTTTGCTAATTTAGTGAAAAAAAATCAGGTGGCTATAGATGTGAAGGTTTAATTCTATTATTATTATTATTATTATTATTATTATTATTATTATTATTATTATTATTATTTTGTTCCACTGGCCTGTATGTTTCTTCTTGTACCACTGCCATACTAGTTTTAATATCCATAAAACTATCCATAAAACATAATATCCATGTTATTCTATGTCTGCAGTATAATTTGAAATTAGGTACTGTGATACGTTACTCTTACTCTTTTTACTCAGGACTAATTTGGTTACTGAGGTGCTTGTTGTGGAATGTTAGTTGAAGATGTGTTACACTTGTTTATGCTGTGGAACATTTGTTTAATGGTGCAAAGATGTGTTGCATTTTTTTATGTTGCACTTGTTTAACTCTGTGAAGCTGTGTTACTTTGCCTGTCTAAAACACTTGATTGGTCTAATAAAGAGCTGAACAGTCAATAACTAGGNTGAAGAAAGGATGGGTGGGGCTGCCAGACAAGGAGCATAAATAGAGGAGAAAAGATCAAGGACTGAGAGAAGGAGGAGAGAGGACACCAGGGGACAGCCACCCAGCTACACAGCAAGCCACAGATAAGAAGTAAAGATAGGTATATAAAATAGAGNAAGATAAAAGCCCAGAGGCAAAAAGTAGATGGGATAATTTAAGTTAAGAGAAGCTGGCTAGAAATAATCCAAGCTAAGGCTGAGCATTCATAAGAAAGCATACGACTGTGCATTTATTTGGGAGGTAGGTGGTGGTCCCCCAAAGAGTCAAGAGTTAAAAAAAAAGGAAAAGAAAACCAACTACAGGGCTTACATGCTTCCATATGGCTTTTAGAATTTTTTCTATATCAATGAAGAATATCTTTGGAATTTTGATGGGAATTGTATTGAATATTGGTCTTTTTCATGATATTAATCCTGCTAATCCATGAACATTTGAGGTCTTCCTGTCCTCTAGGACCTTCTTCAGTTTCTTCATTGTTTTCAACTTTTTATTGTAGACATATTTCATTTAGTTATGACTATTTCTAGGTATTTTATTTTTTGAGACTATTCTGTGTTAGATAATATTACTGTTTTCCTTCTTAGCTTGTTTGTTACAGGTTTCCTGGAAGACTACTGATTTTGGATCCTAATACCTTGCTGAAACAGTATCAATTCTATGAATTTTCTGATAAAACACTGAAGGACTAAAGCCTAAAATCAAATCATCTGTACATAGGGTCACATGACTTCTTCATTCCCCATTCACATACCTTTTAGTTTTTAATTTCATTTTTATTTTTAGTTGTATATATGTGTGAGTGTTTACATGTGGGCTTGTGCACGTGAATACAGATGTTTGCCAAGGCCAGAAGAGAGGCCTGGATCCCTGGAGTTAGACTTACAGTTGGTTGTGAGTCTTCCAATGCAGGTTTTGGGAACAGAACTCAGATATTCTGGAAAAGCCACAAGTTCTCTTAACCACTGAGCCATCTCTCTAGCTCTCTTTTTAGTTCTTACTCCTTTTGTTTTGCTCTAGCTAACACAACACACTGTAATGAATTAAAGTGGAGTGAATAGATGTCTTTTATTTCTATCTCCCTGGCAAATAGAAATCTGGCAGCCCCACCTATCCTTTCTACTGCCTTGCTATTGACTGTTCAGCTCNTTATTAGACCAATCAGGTGTNTCAGACAGGCAAAGTAACACAGCTTCACAAAGTTNAACAAGTGCAACATAAAAGAATGCAACACATCTTTGCATCGTTAAACAAATGTTCCACAGCAAATTTGCCTAGCTTTTCTCCATTTAGAGTAGGGGTTAGTAAAGGGTGTGTTTACTGTCCATCTTTGTATATTCCTAAATTCTACAGGGTTTTTATCATGAGGGATGTTAAACTTTGAAAAGCATTGTTTTCTACATCTCTTCAGATGATCATGTGAATTTTATCTTTATATCATTCCACTGTTCTGGTTCAGTTGTGAGAAGAGGCCTTTCCCACCTCCTTTTGGCCTAAGACTTCTGTAAGTTNTGAGTGCCCTNCTACTCAGTCACNATTTCTTTGACAATTGAGTTTTGCNTTTTGTTTTACTTCTTCCCAATTTAGTCTGTGTCCCTNCCTCTGCTGAATGGCTTTTGTCTCTTGTNTCACATCGCACTCCCAATTCTGATCTCCAGAAAATCTGGTACTGAAATCATAGTGAGTCTTTCCAGAAGTTCTATACTTCTATTAGCCCATGGTTCCAATCTTCTGCAATAACATTAACTGGGCCCTTAGAGCTAAGCTCTCCTTGTCCTCCAAGACGGACTNTCTCAATCCATTCCGCAGTCTAAGAAGTCTTCCTTGCTTCTGAAATTGTCTCTCTGCTGTCACCCACATTGAGGGTAGCTTCTCTCCAACCATCCTAGATTTAATCTTTGGAGATTCCAGCAGCCTCAGNAGAATTCAGAAGTAGGGNTTTATCCACCATCTTCTCATTCTATGTCTTGATTCTTATAACTTGCTTTCCTGTTTCTGCCTTAGCCAAACCTGNCTCTATTCTCAACGTCCAACCANGGTGTTCTCACTCTGCTGCAGCTCATACCTTGTCAAATCTCTGCTCCTGAAGTGGCTTCTCATCTAACTCAAAGCAGAAAGGAAGAGTGTTCAGAAGCCTAGAGAGGTCTACACAAGTAGCCTCCACCTCTTATTCTCACATCCTCTAGTTACACATACCTCCTTGGTGTTTTGTTTTGTATTGGATAAACTTTTCCCATCTCCTTGCTGCTTTCCCACACTTCTTTTCCTCCTTCCGGGTCTTTGTTTTTATCACATCAACAGCAGGTTCTCCTTGGCCATCTTTTATAATTGGGATCTTCTATCTTTTTCAAATGTCACATTAATGTTTTCACCACTGTACTTCAAATCTACATTGTACAAAGTGACCAGAAAGTGTGCCACAGTAACTGACCAACATCTGAGATTGTACCTTTCATACCAGTGTCTTCCCGGGCTCTTTTGATACTAAACACGTTTCTCATTCAAGTGAATAGAATTGCTTCAGTTGGGTGGATTCTCAGGAGCCTCATAAAAAAACAAAAACAAAAACAAAGATATTGCACCATCTTTGTTTAGTAATTCAATGTTTGTTTCTTTTACAGCAAATAATTACTTCATTGAAGTTAAAACTTCCAAACGTAACTTAATAGTCTTCAAATTCAGCTCAGATCACTCAAGATGAAAATACTCTGCTAAATACAGATAACTTACAATAACTTTAACAGTTAATTGTCCATAACACACACCAAGCTTTTTCCTAGACCAGTATTAAGACGATCCGTTAGTGCTCCTTGTACAGGTGAAAAATGCTCTTCGATTTTCTTGTCTTTTTATTTTTAATATTAAAGTTGAATGTCCCTTCCAACTCTTCTATCTTCTTAATTCCTTTCCTTTAGAATTTCTCTTACAGTGTGAATATATAATATTGAATGTCAATTATTTTTCCACCTATAGGAAAATGTGTCTGAAATGTGAATAATGAGACAATTTTCATTGTTTAATCATTAAAATAGCCATGACTTATTGAATATTTAGAANATGCCACGGTCAAGACCACNAATTTCATGTTTCTATTTCCTTCAATCCTTATTACAATCCATATCTGTAAAATTGTTCTTGCACTAAAGCAAGAAACAATTATTTATCACAAAAGACAGAGTTTTTTGATCCAAACATTTTATTTTTTGTAAATTTGTACCTGTGTGTTTATGTGTATGTATTTTTGCATGTGTGTGCTGTGCATGCAAAAGTCAAAGGTTAATTCTGAATGTTTTCCTTGATTGTTTTCTACATTTGTGCTGATATTTTATCCGTGTCCCTCAATAAAATTTATCTGACGATCAAAGGAAAAAGGTCAGTGATTATTAGTAAAAACAGAAGTCATGCAACGTTAGCACATGCCCTTAATCCATCCGGATCTCCGTGAGTTCAAGGTCATACTAGGGAACAGAGCCAAGCATGGTCACACATGCCTTTAATCAGAGCACCAACGATAAAGTTATGGAGGTCTGNACAGACAGACAGGAAGTGATGTAGCTTGGCAGAAAGAGGAAATGAGTTAGCAGAATATAAAGTCATAAAAAGCTGGGTAGGAGAGGAAACTGCTCTCTTTGGAAGCTGCAGCATTGGTGAGGTGAGGTTAGCTGGTGGCTATTCCTATTTCCCCTGATCTCTGTCAGATTTTCACCCCTATTTCTGGCTCTGTGTTTTCATTTAATAAGACCATTTAGAAATTCGTTTACATACATTATCCTTTCTTTCCTTTTTTTTTCTTTCTTTCTAAACAGGGTCTCACTATGTGGCTCTGGCTGTCCTGGAACTCAGTCTGTAGATCAGGCTGGCCTTCAACTCACAAAGTTCCTCCTGCCTCTGCCTTTTTAGTGCTCAGATTAAAGGTATGCATCACCACCACAGCTAGCTGGTCTTATATTTTTAGGCAGGCTCTCTCCCTAAACCTGGAGCTCTTGGATTGGTTAGACAGGCTTACCAGTGAAATTTGGGGATCCCTGTGTCTACTCTGTAGGATTACAGATATGTATAAACCTGTTTTCCTTTTNGTGGTTGTCAGAGATCTGAACTCAGTTCCCCATGCTTACATAGCAGGCACTTTAGTGACTGAGCCTTTTCNCCAGCCTGATCCTCCCAGGGCATTTTCTTACTACTGCATCCATGTTTGTCATANGTCTTGTCTCTGCCTTTTGAGTGAGTCACATTCTANCCCATGCAATGATAGACAGAGACATTTGTGCACCAATATTATTTCTTTACCCTATATATTACAGAGGACAGAACCTGACTTCATTATCTTGGAATACATAATACTTTAAGTCTGCAATAGGATCTTGCACACAGAAGCAACTCATTAAATGCTGGATTATGAACTATGAAGACAACTGTGTGACAGTTTGGTAACCGGAATTAAAATAGCATTTTTGCATTTTAGAGGGCTGATTCTAGGAGAGCAGGGTGGCTTTCCAATTTCCACCCTGCTCCTCTCATTCATCTCTAAACTCCAGTGCTTGTTTGGAGTTAGAGACAATATTTCTCAGAATGATGCCAAGTTTACCTTCTTCCAAATGTTGATAGTGTGCAGTTTTCTGAATCATTCTCAAAATAGAAGGTACTTGATGTCAACAAATCTATAATTATGTAGATTAAGGATTTCTTAATTAATTTATGGCTAAGTCCTTGTGTATGTTCATACAAAAAGATAATATAAACCTTTTCCAGTTAACTTATAATTCTAGTTACTAATAATAAAGTGGTTGTCTGTTTCAAAACACAAACTTTCTTTATATTTTATCAATTAAGAGGACAGAGTTTCTAGAAATTTTTTTGCATACATGTAGAGAGAACCATCATACTTCCTTTCATCAGTTTCCCATTGTACATCACACAATAGTTTGTAACAGATCGTCCCCGCCTTGCTTGGGCAGCTTTGAGTTTATATAGATCTTAAAAACTCCTAAAAGGACACAACTAAAAATTTAATGTGCAATTCAGCAAAGTCTTTTTGAATTTTGCATTAGATTTCCCTTTAGCCTTGGGTAAAGCCATAAAAAAAATGACCTGCTTAAAAATGTAATCATCACGCAGAAGCCTTCCTAAAGTCAGCATCAAATAGAATAAAATATATTTTATTAATGATACAATTCACAAAATTACTGGTCCTGCCACTCTCTCCCCTCCAGGGACTCCTCCCCTGTCCCCAGTTGCATGTGCATCAGTTATTGGTGTTTGTTCTGTATAGTTTAACCTCTGATTGCCTTGAATGCCTGGTGAACTAGAGTGAGTTAAAGGCTATTTAAGGATGTGCAGACTTCTTTGGAAAATGAACCAGTGAGATCCTGTCTGGAGGAGGGGTTGAAGGATGGCCCCTTCCTGGCTGCAGAAACAGAATCAAGAATAGAGCATGCTTTGCCAGTTTTTACTTCTGAAGTTATGGTTTCTAAAGGGTCAGGGCCTTCCCCATGATCATCAAGACTAGGAGTCTGGATGTTTACCTGGATCAGTGTTTTTTTTTTTGACTGAAATAAATATCACCTTTTTTTTGGTCACCATGTATCCTTTGGTCACACTGTATTCTAATTGATCTTCCCCTCCTGTCCTCACTTAGCAGGTTTATCATCATTTCAAAACCCTATTAGGTTATCCTCAAAGTTTCAAACTTGTTCTTTAACTAGTACATTATACATAATAGCACACATATCAATAGGGTACTATGTAATATTTGATGTGTGTATTTTGCATGTTTAAACATGTTAAACACAACTATCTTCTTCTTTTTTTTTGTTTTTGTTTTTGTTTTTCAAGACAGGGTTTCTCTGTGTAGCTTTGGCGCCTTTCCTGGAACTCACTCAGTAGCCCAGGCTGGCCTCGAACTCACAGAGATCCACCTGCCTCTGCCTCCCGAGTGCTGGGATTAAAGGCGTGCGCCACCACCGCCTGGCTCCACAACTATCTTCTTAATCACTAACATGTATTCATCAAGTAATCTTTCAAAACCCTTCCTTGAAGCTTTTTGATGAAATAACATCTGGATATTTGTTATTGATTATTCCCTGTGGATTTAAGATCTTTTCCAAACAATCCTTGCCCATTTCAANGACTTGATGTATATGCCCTGTGTTATATTTTCATAGTCTCATAGTTTCAGGTATATCAGGTATGATATTTAAGTCTTTAACATAGTTTTGAGTTTATTATTGTGAATGGTGTGAGAGAAGTCTTGTTTCATTCTTCCAATGTGGATATCTGATTTCCCCAGCATCAGTGAGAACACATTTCCCCTCCTTCTATGCGTGTTCTTCTGTGAGCCCTGTTGAAGCACACTTTGCTGTNGATGTATGGGCTTATGTACAGGTCCCAAGTTCTCATCATTGGTCTGTGAATCTATTTTTATGCCAATACCAGGTGGGTTTGTTGGCTCCAATGAATATAAAGCCTCCTGCCTAATTCTTTTTGTTCAAGATTGTTTTTGATTCTTCAGAGTTGGGGGTCTTTATTTCTTCCTTTCTTTTCTTTTTTTGGGGTGTGTGTGTGTGTATGTGGTTCCATATAAATTTTATGAATGCTTTTCTAGTTTTGAGAATATTATCATTGGTCATTTGGTGGAGATGACATTGAATCTGGTATGCATAGGTCTTTAAATTTTTAAATTTTATTCTCTCATATATTACAATCTGACTTCAACTCTCCCCTCCCACTCTCCATACCACCTCTCTTCTCCCCCAGATCTACTACTACATCTTTCCCTTCAGGAAAGGGCAGGCCTCTCAGGGATATCAACTAAACATGACATATCAAGTTGCAGAGGGACTAGGCACCTCCTCTCCTATTAAGGCTGTATGAATCAACCTGATAGGAGGAATAGGTCCCAAAAGTGGGCAACAGAGTCAGAGGCAGCCCCAGCTCCCACTGTTAGGAGCCTCATAAGATGACCAAGTTACACAACTCTAACATATGTGTAGAAGGCCTAGGTGAGTACAATGCAGCCCCCCTGGTTCCTGTTTCAGTCTTTGTGAACCCCTATGAGCCCAGGTTAGTTGATTCTGTGGGTTTTCTTGTGATGCCCTTGACCCCATTCTCTCCTACAATCCTTCCTCCCCCTCTTCCACAGGATTCCTAATGTTTAGCTGTGGGTCTTTGCATCTGTTTCTATCAGTTGCTGGGTGAAGGCTCTCAGATAACAGTTGGGCTAGGCAGCAATCAATGAGTATAGCAGAATATCATTAGGGATCATTATGTTACATTGACTTTATTTTTGCAAGTTGTATTTGTTCTATCCTGGTCTTTGTCACTCCCACAATTCTGTGCCACCTTTACCCGAGCATATTTTATAGGTAGGACAAATTGTAGGTTGAAGGTTTTGTGACTGATTGGTGTCCCAATCCCTTCACTAGAAGTCTTGCCTGGTTACAGGAGATGGCAGGTTCAGGCTCTGTATCCTCCATGGCTAGGAGTCTTAGCTATGATCACCCTCATAGATTGCTGGGAGTTTCCATTGCACTAGGTTTCTAGCTCATTCCAGAGATGTCCTCAGATTCCCAGTGTTTTAAAGGAATTATTTTTGTGTTTCCTATATATAAGATTGGGTCACCAGCAATTAGTGGTAATCTGAATCCTTTTTTCCAATTTGGATGCCCTTTATTTCTTCTTTTTGCCTGATTGCTCTTTCCAAGACTTCCAGAGCTATATTGAATATAAGTTATGAGAATAGGCATCCTCATGCTGTTGCATATCTGCTTTGATCTATGCAGTATAACGTTAGCTTTAGTTTACTATATGTTCTATGAAGTATAATGTTAGTTTTAGTTTACTCTATGTGGCCTTTATTATGTTGAGACATGTTCCTTATATGTCTGATCTGTTCTTGGTTCAGCATTTTATCATAAAGGGATATAAAATTTATTGAAAGCCTTTTAGTATGAATTGTGATGATCATATTTGTTCTTCCTTCTGTTGATATGACATATCATGTTTTCTGATCAGCATATATTGAATCATCTTTGCATCATTGGGATAAATCCTGCTTATTCATAGGCTGTTGCGTTGCAGGTTCTAGTACCACTTGAGGACTTTGAATCTATGTTTATGAAGCATAATTTCTTATAGTTTTCTCTTTTCGTTATATCTTTATTTCAAATAGCTATCCTGGCAATGCTTATTTCCCAGAATTTGATTCAAAGATCACATCCTGTTCTACTTTTAAAAATAACTTCAGAAAACTGGTGATAGTTCCTCTTTAAATATTTTGTAGAAGTAAACAGCTAATTTATTTAGATTTGGGCTATCTAAAAATGGGATGTGTGATAGTTTTTAACCAACTTAATTGGATTTAGGAAAGCCTATATCAGCAAAGTATACCTCTAGGTGTGTCTGTGATGGCATTTCCATACCACAGAGGAAAAAATAAACTGAGTAGACGTTCTCTGAATACGGATGATACCATCCCAAGAGCCAGGATGAAACACATGGTGAAAAAGAACAAAAGTTCTTAATTTCATGTTTCATAGAAAACATAATTTCTATGCCTCATGAGTACCATAATGTGAGTTATTAAGTTTCATTATGATGCCTAAAAGATATGTTGAAATCTTTGAAAAGATGAACCAGAAAAACCCCAAAACAACCAAACAAACAACAAACAAAGAAACCCAACAACTTTCTTTCCTTAAGTTATTCATAGTTTGTTGTGGTAATGAAAATCTGACTGATACAAGTTTAATTATGGACTTAGAATCATTAATTGTTAGTGGTCTGTCATATCTCCTGCTTCTTTTTGAGTGTTGATAGTATATATGTGACTAGGAGTTTGTCTACTTTTTTCTAGATTATCAAATTAGTAGGCATCTAGTTGTTCATAATTTTTTNCAATTGATTGCTGTAATTCACTTTTTATTACCACTTTTGCTGTATTTTATAATGTTTCTTTGCACCTCTATTTAAAGAGTATTTTATCTAATATATACATGGGCTGTCTTGCTTTATTATGGTTATTATATGCATGGGCTATCTAATTGTATCACTTTAATTTGGGCCTCCATGAATCTTTCAAGGTAATGTGAATTTCTTGTAAGCAATACGTAGTTGGGTAGAGCTTTGTCATCCACTCAGTTATCTTATGTCTGAATTACAGAGTTAAATCCATTATTAGCTATTGATGAATACAGCCTTACACTTGTTCTCTCTCCATTCCTTTCCCTCTTCTTCCCTCTCTATTGTGTTCTTATGTAATTAAACAAATTATTTAGTGGTTTGTTTTGATTCTTTGACTAACTTTGTTTCATTTTTGCTTTGTGGTTGACACAAGTCCTCCACATGCATCTTTGTCTTATAAAAAGGTATTTTGGAATGATGGCCATAAAGATAAGAACAGAAAAACACAATGAACAAGAAAGTTTCCTCACACAATTCCCCAATGCACTGATTTGTCTCCACACTTGGAATTTTTAATATTCCATATTTTCTATCTCTTAATATAACAAAACTACTATTTNTGCAGTTATAATTTCACTCTTTATAACAAAAATATGAATGCCTTATGTACCATAATTACAATAGTAGAGCATTTGATGTTTGCTTGCATGATCACCTTTACTAGTGAGTTTTATACCTTCCTGCATTTTCTTCTCACTGATGTCTCTTCCTTTAGTTTGAAGAATTTCTTTCTGTTTCTCACTCCTGGGTTAGCTGGTTGCAGCGGGAGAAAGGGAAATTTGGCAGCATTTCTTCATCCTCTTTAATAAGACTTTTCATTTTATTTTATTATATAAACATGCCTACTAGCCTTCTGATATCCCATCTGATTCCCTAGTTCCTTTTAAGGTATTTTGGTCCATGAGCAGCTGTGCAACTAACATGTCTGTGAGCAAATGATCACCAGAAGATTTTAGCCACCATCTTCCTTTGACCCCTCTTCCTCAAATATATCTCAAATAAAAAGGAAAGTGTATCTCCTTGTGAAAATAGGTCCTATAGCATGAGATTCATCATGAACTCAGAACCTCACCTTTATAAAACTCTCAGAAAGGTGCTATGACATTTTAAAAGAAGCATAGGGAAAAATTCTTTTGGTCATTAACCACGTAATTGTTTCCCTATTTTAATGTGGAATTAATAAAATATGGAATGTTTATTGAGTATTTATTAGAATTTATGTTTTTTAGTTACTATTCTAAGTCCACCAGAAGCCAAGATTGTTTTTGGTGGTCCATAACCTCTAATAACCACATGAGATCTAAAATATATTGATAGCAAATGTTGTTTAATATTTTTACCTTGATGATAACAAAATATACCAATATGTATCAATTAATTTTTTGGAAGCAATGGGTGGGTCAAATGGTATGTTGTTCATTCTGAGATTAAATTTTTACTGATTAATTAGATTTATTTAGAAAAAATATTATTTGATCTCTCAAATATACTTAATTCCCAATAAAATTTAGTCTCCACTTCAAAGGGTAAGAGCCAGTTAGAATATGAATCCATTTTTAGGTATTTTAGAGGGGAAATACTTTGTATGTCTTTAACAGAGAGGAGGTGTGCATGTGTGTGGGGGAACCTCACAGGGTCATTGTTGCAGAGAAGTAATAGTTACATATTGGGACAAATGATTTCCATCAATTATATCCTACTGAAAATNTGCTTTGAAGATANAGACTCTGAACATTCCCAAACCATCTGAAATCCATCTGCTCTACGATACATACTTCATAAGATGTCTGTGCTGTGATGTAATTGTACTTGATTTGGGGGCAGGAGATTGCTTCCAACTGTTGCTTCACTCTGATCCTCCCAATATGGTGTTTTAACCCCTTTTACTTATTTTAAGTGCCTTGTATTAAGAGGACATAGCTGGACTGAATCATCTACTTGTGCCGTATAATAATTAAGCAGGCTCTGTGTAAATCATTCCAGCTGGCTGCCAGACCATTCTGGAATATTTTATTTTGGCAAGAGAAAAATTAAGCAGATGTTATGAGGCATAATACAGGTAGGATAGAATGCTTTCTTTTCTGCTCTACTATAGTATAACTTCTAATGTACTTTTAACCAAAGTAATCTCTAATAACTAGATGTATGAATTCAGTAAATTTTGGTGGATAAGTCCTTTCCTATGGAGAAAATAAGAAAATGCACATAAGAGGAGATCACCCCATGACTATATTTTAACATTTTTGATGATAATATTTGGTAAATACATGCTTTAAACTCTATGTACTACTAAAAATTATAAAGAATACAATTATGTTTACTTCGTAATCATATCTACATNCGCTCATGCTTTATATTGGAGAATAATATAGTCCTATATTCAGTCATTATTTTAAGTCATATTTGCTGAATTTATAATCCTCATAAATATCCCTTCATCATATCAAATGGTACAGTTTCAAAGTGTGAANAAAGGTGAGCATAGGCCATTAGTTGTGAGGGCAAGCTTGAAGTGCTTTCTGNAGAGATGGATATGGTAGGTAGGGATAGGGTATCTAAAGAAGACAGAGCAAAGTTTCAGGATGCCATCTCCCAGTTCTAATCTCAGAAATCATAAAGTACTTTAGAAAGTATATGAAAGCAGCTGCTACTACACAAACATGCATACACACCCATGCTCATACACTTACACTCACGTATTTGTTTGTATAGGGAATGACTGAAGGCAAATGAAATGGAAAATGTTCAACCCTTTGAAGAAGTGNACCACAGTAAGTGACACCTAAATCTACGTAGTTTTTCCCCTAAGCATATTGCTTACTCTGCAGTAGTAAGCAATTGCTCTACAACTAGACCCTAAAGCTGATGGCTTTAGTATTATTTCCATGGATATGAGAGAACTGATTTTAGAGCTGCCAGAAAGGCTGAAAATTGAGTATGGGGATCCAGGAGAAAGTAGATCTACAGCTCGGTGAATCTCCAAATTTTATCTAAACTCCCCTCAAATATTTACTTGACCTTTAAAGATGTGATTTTATGTGTGAGGCTTGTAGGAGCTCAACAGCTGGAAAGCTGAGATATTCCTGCTGATATCCTCTGCAGAACCCTTGTCAACTTGCACGGCTTTGATAAAGATCTTCTAGTTTTACAGCTCCCTATTAGAGGTATGACTTAATAGGGAACATTATATCACAGGGCTTAGAATATACCTAAGATGAAATGTAAAGATGAAATAGATCCCCCATCCAAGCTATAAGCCAAGCTTCCAGAAGCAGGTGATATGCCAGT
>LZPO01067589.1:2628-23369 GCA_001675575.1 Neotoma lepida
TGTGTATAGGATTGGTTATAAAGTTAAATACTTTTATTATTAATGTGTGTATAATAGCACCTTGCATGAGACTCCATCTAGACCCGTATGGGTGAGAAGAAGGCCTATTGTTGCACTATTCAAATAGTGTAACTAGTATCATTTTACAGTCCTTTCTGCAGGGGAGAAAAATCAAGACCACAGAGCTTAATTACTTTGTGTCTATAGAAATGGTAAATTACTAAAAAGGTCAGTCTGGATCACAAGTCCGCATCTGCAGTACTACTGGACAACTACTCTCATTTCAAANAGGAGATCTCACAGATGTGCCACATCTCCTGTGTGTTGGAAATCTTTCCTTATCAATATCAGCTGGTTGCAGAATCGGCAGCCTGTGGAGGGTCANCATTAAGGATAGTATTATACGTAAAGATTGTGTGAAAGGTTTGGAATATACACAGGCTTCATGTGGCTTGGTGACTAGAAACCAGAGTAAAAAGAAAATTAATGCTGATATTTCCTATTTCATATAGAGGCTGCTCTAAGCAAATAAAGGAATATATTGAGGTATAGTCTGTCTATGGCTACTTCTTGCATACCTGGCTTTTGGATCNCTGGGTGAGTAATTGAAGTTTATAGGAAATAGGCCTCTGGTTGAAAAATGGGGAAAATATCTTCACAGATTCCATCTTGAACATAAGAAAATAAAGAGAATATAAAGTCACTGATTTGAGGGAAAACTATTGCTCTAGTATACATACATATTCAAGGGAAAATATAAAAAGAATAAATCACTGAAGAAATGGGAAATTTCCTCTCTTTCTCTCTCTCTCTTTCTTTCTCTCTCACACTCACACACACACACACATACACACACACATACACACACACACACACACACACACACACACACACACACACACACACACACACACACACTAGGACAGAGAGTCCCTGAGGAAGCAATATGCCTACACTGTGAGAGCTTCTAAACCTCTATTCAAGCTGGTACTGAGATTACTACATGGCTTCAGGCTTTTGGTTAGAGGTCAGGTAACTAACTGATACAGGTATATAAATCACAAGTTTGAACAATGACTTCACAGGCTGAATTGGTGATGCAAAAATAGATAACCAGAGCCTGGAGATGTGAAGGAACAGACATGGCAATTACGGAAAGGTTGTTGATATAACAGCATTTGACTGAAAATTCAAAAGTAGTCATTTTTTCCAGTGTCATTGAGAATATAATTCATTTAATAAATATTTTTTTATTATTAACTCTGTACCATGAACTCATATAGTTCAGAGATGCCACATTTGTTCAATTGTGGAAAATCCTTATTCCTAAGAAGCTGAGTGTCTAAGTAGGGGTAAGAGATAATAAATAAATGTTCATCATGAGGTCATTTTAAGACAAATGTTTTTCTCAGCTAAAAGAAAATGAGTGTAAATTGGGGCAAAGTGGCCAGCATAGCATAATCAAGAGAGGATTTCTGAAGAAAAGGCATCAGGGAAAATGCATAAACAAAATAAGGGAGTAAGCAAGAAAACATCTGGGGGAATGTAAGGGGAATCATAGATGCAAAAACTCAAACAGATTTACAGTATTTAGTGTTTGACAAAAAGGAAGAAAGATATTGCTTTGAAGCAGAATGAATATTTACAGAAAATGAGAATATAGAGACAGCCAAAGACAAGATTTTGCATGGCCTCTAGGAGTAAAAAGGAACTTCCAGTTAGCTGGTGATAGAAGGCCATGTGATAGTTTTGCTAATTAACTGATGAGATGAGATATATGAACATGCATAGAAGAAAAGTGAGCAAGAGTCACATATTAGGAAGATTAAAAATATAACAGGGAAATGATAGTACTGCTTATGTCAGGTAGGCAGCAAGAACAATGGTGATGATAAAAAGGAGTGTATTGTGAGAAAATTGACAGAAAAGTAAAGTGAGCAAAGGTATATTAGAAAAATAAAAATTAACATGATGAGTTTAAAGATATTGACATTAAGAACCACAAACATGTCTCAGATTGCCTAAGAAGCAAAATACTCTAAACTGTTTACATGACAAAGAAAAGGCACAAATATTGACACTAATTTTAAAATGTTATAACACAAGTAGAAAGACTGTTGAAACAACTTTTGGTATTACCTATTAAAATAGTAATATTAGCTATTAATACTATTTAGCAATACAAATCATAAAATAAATCTAGAATAAGAACATCATTTGGGGAAAGGTGAATTATTTTATATTTTACATTTTATGAATGAAAAATGAGTATACAGAGCAGACACTTAATGTAAAAAAGAAATAGAAAAGTCTCACTATTATGAAGCAGAAACACTAAAATCTCATGGACACAAAACATCTACAAGACTACTTGAACATGCTTAATAACTATTCACAAAATGCTCTTCAAAACAAAATAAAAAACACATACTGCTCAAGAATATAATGAGTAATCATCAGACTGCACCAAGAAGAATGTCTNTTTCAGTAGGTAATGATACATTCACATCATACATGATACCTTAGAATTCCACGGGATATCAGTCAATAAATCATGATTGATTATACTAATCATTATCTCAGTTCATGAGGACTTTGGTAGGAAATTGTATATATAGCCATTGTAAATCTAGCATCTTCTAAAATTTTAAATTCTGTTAGATATTTATTTACTGTGTTTGTTGGGGGTTTACACACATGCNACAACATATGTGTGGAGGTCAAAGGACAACATACAGGGCATGAGTCTTTTCTTCTTCTATGTGGCCACTGGAATTGAATTCAGGTCTTCAGGCCTTTGCCTGATAGACCATCTTGCTAGCTCTAAATCTAACATCTTAATGGGGAAACTACAACTTCCTCTATCATAAGGAACAATGCAAGGATGTCTCTTATGTTTGTTCAACATCATACTAGATGTACTAGTCAATACAATTAGACATATTAGAGATGTGAGAATGATAAACAGCAAGTAAAGCTTTTCTATTACAAGATTGTGTAGAGTACCCAAGGAATCCTAAATCAGCATTGAAAAAAAAATAAACTCAGAATGTAAAAATATTGTGTAAGATAATAATATGAAATACTATAAGACATCAGTGGCTGGAGAGCAAACTCTGGGAAGTGGTGTAAAGACTTACTCCCTTGTAGAACTAATATACTTACTTTTAAATCAATAGAAGACTGTAGAGGGTTCTAAGGGCAAACAGAAGTGAAGAAACACATGAAAATCTAAAGAAATTTGAAAGAAAGTTTGCAATACTGGAACTTCTGCTTCCCATTGCACACCACCTCATCAAGACACCAGAAAACTTTGTACACTCAGAGCTCAGAAGGCTTTCTCACTAGGATGATAGATCCCATCTGACCAGCCCCTTGCTAAATGGAACTGAAGTTTATTATTGGCTCATTGAAAATACTTGGACAACATGAGTATCCCACACCTCTGTGCTAGGAGAAGCTTCCTAATTTAAAGAGCAGATATGACCTGATTTCAGTATAGGGAAATTCAATCCTGAAACCCTGGAAAATAGATACAACAGTGAAGAAAACTTGAGTACTATTCACGGAACTAAAAAGATGCAGCCTAGTCTGGGGTCAGATAGTTTCCNGGAGAATGATGGGAGTCAGGTACTTAGAGAATGCCAGGTGATTAGAGTGAAAGAACAAGAAAATATTCAAAGAAGTAATAACAAATCTTCCCAACTTAAAAAAATGGTTAATTTAGGTATATAACAAATAGTATATACATCAGATAAGCAAGGAAAATAGATGTCCTCAGGAATCTCATCAAATTCCAAGTAGGATGAACACAGACAGAGTCACAGTCATGTCACAGTAAAAGTACAGGAAAATGAAGACAAAGCTTGAAAGCAGCAAGATGATCACAATGTTCCATAGAAGGAGATGCTAAGAAGATGTGTGTCTGACTCCTCAGCAGAAGTGATGAAGGAATGAGAAAGAACACCTTCAAAGTACTCAAGGCAAAGAAGGATCAGTTAAGAACTCAACGTCTATTTTATACTGTTTGACAATAAATGTTAGTAATAAAATCTGAGAATAAAGAGGAGAGGATTTCTGTTGGTGGACCTGCTCTCATGTCTCAGACATGACACACATTCCTCAGAAAACAAAAGAAAAAAATATAGATAAATGGAATTGCATCAAAACAAAAGGCCAGGCATGGTGGCACATGCCTTTAATCCCAGCACTAGGGAGTCAGAGGAAGGCACATCTTTATGAGTTGGAGGCCAGCCTGGTCTACAAAGTGAGTTCCAGAACAGCTAGGGCTGTTAAACAGAGAAATCTTGTATCGAAAAACAAAAACAAACAAACAATAAAACAAAATAAAAAACAACAAAAAAAACCAAAAGATATTTTCAAAGTGTATATTTGATATAAGTTCATTTGTAGAGTGTAGAGAATAGTCAATGCAAGAATAAAAATGAGGTGCCCTAATTTTAAATTTGTCAAAAGATTTTAATGTGTTTTTAGAAATATAATACATAAAACACTTAGGCACACTGTTTAGGCAGCATGATACAAAGCTCCCAAAGTTGGTCTTGAACAAATGCTAACCTTATATAAATGGATAAACTAAGTTGGGTCCACAAAATCGAAGAGTATTTACCCATAAAGTAATGAAATACTGACAAATCTTGTAGAATGGATGATCTTTAAAAGTGTGCTGAGTGACTGTTCACAATTGAAAGAACGAGAATTGTAAGTAATTCAGTTCATTAAAAAAAATTCCAATAAGAACTTTGTAGAAAGTGAAAAGCAATTGTTGCTTTGGGATGGCTTAGGAAGAAATATCTAGAAAATGTAGGTTTACTCAAAAGAACAAAAATATTTTATAATTTTTTTTTTGGTCAAACACTATGTGAATATTTAAAGATCAGTTTCAAATGACATCTAGCTGAGCCAAGTGGCTCACACTGGTAGTCCCAGCACTTAGAGAACTGAGACAGGAGGGTAATCATGAGAGATCAAAGTTATTTTGAGTTACAAAGTACGACCCATACCCTCAAATTAAAAGCAAACAAAATGTGACATCTATGTAAACACAAACTAGCCATGCAATGTTGGACATCAAAGATTTCTACTGATCTTAAGAAGGTTAAAATGTAAGATAGCCTTAAAAATCCTAAAAATTAAATCAGATGGGANAAATGGAAGCACTTCCCTTCTTATTAGGTAGATTAATCCAATATCATAAAGATCTAACTTCATATTGAATTAACTTCTGGGTATTATAAAGATTCATTAAATATACCTGAAAGAGCCAAAACTGTGTGTCTGCCTACAATCTCAACTACTTTGGTGGTGGAGGTTGGGGGGAGATGGGAGCTGAAGCAAAAGGATTAAAAGTTCCCGGCCTGCCTAGGAAACTTAATGAGACTCAGTTTCAAACACAAAAGGATGAGGAGGAGGAGGAGGAGAAAAGTCTATGGACATAGTCTAGTGGTAGAGTGCTTGCCAGGTATGAATACACATTGGTTTCTATTTCCAGTGTCAGAAAAAGAAAAAATTATTGAAGGGGGAATATCTTAATGCAAAATGATTTGTGATAGAGCTAGACAATCTGATACTACAGTTCTTGTGGGAAAATAAACATGTAAATATGTGCATAGGAGATCTGAAAAGTAAATGAATATAGGCTAAATCAAAATACTAAAATATACNTTAGATCACATGTGGTGCTGGTTAATGAATAGACCATAAATCTTTGGAGTAAAATATGAAGAAGCAGTAGAGNCCTGTGAGAAGGAAACATATGCTGTGGATATAGTGGCTTCTTATCTCATCTTTTCATTTTTTAATTAAAAATTTAAAGCTTTACTTGGACAAAGAATAAAGGATAAAATTAAATCCATCCNCTGTGCTGCTGCCACANGATATAAAACTAACTCAAGATCTAAANGTAAAACACCATTTTTTAAAAGTAACATAAAGAAACTTGGTTATCNACTATCTAACCATGGTACAAAGAAGGATCTTCCTAAGTGCGACTGAAAGGCCACTCAAAAGTCATGCCTAAATGCATGAACAGTTTTTTGAAGGTCATTGGGAAAAAAAATCGTTACATGGAAAATCCCTCATAGGTACAGTTTAAAAGAGAAATGACAAACTGACGTGCAATATCACCGTAAAGGACTAATATTTTTAATACAAAAAAACAATAACATTATGTGGAGTGAGCAGGATATATATATAAACATAAATTTTAAAATAACTCTTAATGGCCTATCATTATAGTCATATATTAAGGCATCTCTCAACTCTCATTGGAGAAGCTTCTGCCTCTGGCTCTGACTTTCTTTCTTCTCCTCTGCAGTGGTCCCAGAACTGTGACAGGGCAGGTGTGATATATGTGTTCCATTTAGGGCAGATATTCTGCAGGGTCTTATCTTCTGCACCTTGGCCAGTTGCGGGTATCTGTGGTGATCATTATCATTTTCACTCCTAGGAAAGGAGCTATTGGCAGTTATTAGCTGCTGCAAGAAGAAGGGGCAGTTTTTGCTAACATATAGCTGCTGAGAGGTTGATCATGCTCCAGTTAGAGGGCCATTCATCCAAGAACATTTGGGCATCACAAATTGGCCTTGATGAGGAAAAAGTTCACAGAGACATGTGTGAAAGGAAGAGGGATTGATTCAGAGAAGAGTTGGAGCACACAGGGTGAATAGGGTCAAAACACATTATACCAAATTCTCAAAGAATTAAAACAAAAGAACAAACAAGCAACAGAAAAAAAAATGAGAGGGTTATGGATATAGCTAGTGGCAGAGCAAATTTAATATCTAAATTCAATGCCCAGCACCAAAATGAGGTGTAACTTTCATAGTATCTGATAGTTACAGCAGTTCTATTTAAAATACTTATACTATATTGTNGGACGGCTACCCAACAACCCCACAGTTCCCTAGAGTTTTCTTGGGTGAGAGTAGCAGGAAATATTAGATAGAAGGATTTTAGATTGTGGAGAAAAGATAGAAATACAAGATAGCCTCGAGAGGGCCGGCAACCTATTTCACTGTCCCTGACTGTCTCTGCCCCAGGGTGTTCATAGAAAAGCTAAGGGGTGGAGAAAAAGACCTTTCCCCAACACAGCCAAGTGCAGACCATCTCGGACACCTGCACTCAGGCCCATGGTCCAATCATCCCCTCCATGAAGACCTGCTGTGTAAAGCCACAAGGAACCTGAAAATGGGCTCCCACACTATATTCCATGTATCAACTTATTAAAAGTTTCTAAATGTATGTAGTCACATTTTGATATCAAAGCGCTGAGGAAGGGAGCCTTTCCAAGGGACCTTACTAGGAATGTGATAACCCTTGGGATATCCTTCTGTAGAGACAAAGGAAATATCTGACAAAATCACATGCACATTTTTCTTTTGACTTTCTAATACCACTTTAAGAAATCCTGAACCTCAAAATATAAAAAAATACACATATGTACTGTTACTGACTGCAGTGCTCTGTGTAATTGTAAAAATAGCAGAAAAGAAACATGGGTAGTATAGAAAATTAATCAAATATTTTTGCACAGTATTCTATTATGCAGCTGTAAAAACCAGGTAGATGTCTTTTTACTAATATATAGCCATGAGAAGATAGAAGATTTAAAGTAAGGATTAATGTTTGTCTTACTTAGGGTTTCTATTGTTGTAAAGAGATACCATGGCCACAGCAACTCTTATAAAGGAAAACCTTTTTTTTGGAGTGGTTTACTTACAGTTCAGAGGTTCAGCCCATTATCATCATGGTGAAGCATGGTGATGGCAGCATGCAGGCAGGCATGGTGCTAGAGAAGTAGCTGAGAGTCCTACATCCTGCAGACAACAGGAAGTGTCACACTGAGTGAAGGCTTGAGCAAAAGAGACCTCAAAGGCAGCCTCATCAAAGCCAGTGACATACTTCCTCCAACAAGGCCACACCTACTTCAACAAGGTCTCACCTCTTAATAGTGCCACTCCCTATGAGATTATGAGGGCCAATTACATTAAAAATACCACTCATAGGATAAAGAAAGGAAGTCATAAAACTAAAAGATTATGTTGGTATAAAAATATATGAATAGCTTTCCAAATTAAGATATAAGGTTTACATATTTAATGNTATCATAGTAGATAAATATCACTGACTTGGTTAAGGAGGAAATTACAGAGCTGGAAGGACCATTTAAGACTCTCCAAAAATGGGAATTGACTAATTGAAGAGCTGTGAAGGACAAAAAAACANCAGCCACTGTCTGATGAGAGCATGGGAAATCAGAAACATTTACAGAATGTGCAGAAAGATGAATCTATTAAGAGAGTGAAGAAAAATATGTATGTAAAGTTAAATAAGCTCTGTTTGCATTGAGAAATTCTACTGTCAAATTAGATGGATGAGATATGCTCACACTGGGGTTTGAGGATATTTTATAATTCCTGAGGCAGAGAAGAGTCTAATACACCCAGCAGGAAAAAAAAAAAGAAAAAAAATGATTTAGAAAACAATTAAAATTATATTGACACCAGGCTTGTGAGCAGCAATATTTAGAAAATTAGAATAAATTATAGAAGTCACTGGAGAAAAGATCCACATTTCTGAAATAAAATCATTTTGAGTCTGGCATTTTATACAAATAAGCTGGCATTGAAATTACAGATCAATGTAAAGATATTTTTAGGACATATAACATATGAATACTACTTTTGCAGAGAGCAATTCTCTCTCTTTCATGGGGGACAAAATCAAAGAAGAAAATTAAGTGAGAAAACATACTCACAAAATAGAGAGGCCAGTGATGCTGTGTGTGAGACCCTGAGTTCAGCAGGAAGTTCAGCAACAGCAGCATTGATTTGAGTTGACTCAGTAATTTTGACAAAAAATTAATGATTTCATCATAGGNGTGGGTAGACAACACAAAACCCACCCTGTTAGGAGTATATTTAAACAAATCATTAGTCACAATTACATCCAGATGAACAGCTTTAGTGACAGCAAACAAAATTTCTAAAAGCAAAGATGAATATGCTCATGAAAATAAGAATAATATTAATTTCTCACTGAAAAATTTCCAGGTGAAAGAAAATTGAAATGCAATGAGGCTTTTGTTTTGATTTTCTTTCTGTTTAGGTTGCTGATATATTTTATTTTTGTTGTTCACATATCTTGTCTTTCTACATATTGATAAAATTTAAAGACAATTTTGCATTTGTTAAAATTGAAATGTTAACTACCAGAATTATAGACACTTTAATGAAATGTTCTCACTACTATTTATATTGTTCACTGCAGGTATTATTTTACGAAGGAAAGATAATAAGTGCATCAAAGGAGAGATGTTCTAATATAAAATACTCACCAGTCTTTCCTACCACAATCAGCATTTGCATAAACGACTTCTGTTGATTGCCCATATCTGAGTAAAGTATTTGGGTGTTCTGTTAACCAGCTCAGCTGCAGCAGGGCCAGTGAAGATCACGGAGGCTTTAGATTTTTCATCATGGCCAACAACTCAATCTGCTTACGGATNCATCTGACAGGAGGTATGCCACTGTAAGATGTAAGGCTTTCCTCCAATCAGGACACATCTGCCAAGACATCGTGGGTGGTAGACATTTTGAATAATTTACATTACTTAACCATATTACAGAAACATTTAGAAAATTTATTTTCTCTCAAGTGTGAACTAAAGATCACACTTTATAAGTTCACTCATGCTGATGTTACTCTTTTTTATTTTATCACAGNAATTTTAAAGTAACTGAAAACATACACGAAATTTTAATGCCAGTATAAGGACCTCTATTTTATTAATTAGTTGATTATGTGTTAATAACCTGATACTTAATCATATCCCAATTTTATTGCCTATTTTTCACTAATAGACATTATTTCCACTGTAACAAATATAAACAATTTGGAAACTAACATTTGTATCATCCAATCCGCATATCCCAGTTAAGCTTTACTAATTGTTCAATGATTCATTTATGTCAACTTTCTGATCACTGGTTTAATTTGCTTGATGTATCTCTTTCCTTCCCAAAACAGTAAAAGTAGGATTTCTAAGAGAAAAAAAATACATCAATTGCAATTGGAAACAGGAGGTAAGTAGTTAACAGTAAAAAATATTAGAAAGCTGGAAGAGGCAGTCAAGACAGACTTCCTTCCTCCCTAGTCACAGAGAGGCTGAAGTAAGAGCATCTTCACAANCAGGTCACATGTGTGTGACCAAATTGAAATGCTTTGAAAAGAGAGTAGCCATGAAGCAGACAGAAGATTTAAAGACTGAACATCCATTTTCTAAAACCAAGGTAAAATAAGCTACTTATGTAAACTTTCAGTGAACTTCAAGCAAGAGGATCACAAAAATAATCAAGGCTGCATCAATGTGAATTATATATAGAGACCAGTCTAATCTAAAGAGAAATCAAAATTAAATAACATCGATGCTAAGTTTAGAACAGTAGCAATACAAACGACAAGAAAATAGTGTATTGAATGTATCAACACATCTCTCTCTACAGAGAAATGCATTTTCAAAATAGTAGGACATTAAGTAAGGAGATTTTGAGTGAATGATACCTAAGAGATTTCTCCAGCAAGATATTTGATTGATTAAAAGAAAAAAAATGAAAAAGGAAATTTTTCAGAAAAAAAACTCAATCGAAATGCAAAAATAAAACATGAACACCACAATCATGGCAAATGTTAAATATAAACATATTCCAACTGTATGAATTGATAATAATTAGAAGCAATTACTTTGTGAGGTTAAAATATATATGAAGAGAGTTAACATGTNTGGTAACAGTGGTGGAAGGGAGGTGCTGTAGATTCCCATTAGTGCATGGAGGAAATGAGAACAATAATTTATATTGGATTATATGAGATAATTTAATACCCATGGAAACCAATAAAAACAAGAGATTTTAATAACAGGAGAAATCAAAAGTCGTATGAATCAAAGTTACCAAATTAATCAATCATTATTATCTGTTAATAATTCTTTAAATATAAAATCTAAAAGAATCCACAGATAAAATGTGAAATTAATACTAATGTTTCAGGAGATATGATTACAATAAAAAAAATCCACTTATGTTTTTGTTTCAGTAACAAAGAGAAAATACAATTTAAATAAAGCTGCTGTTTTTGAAAATATCAAATAAAAATATCAAAGCATGCATCAAATGAAGNCTTGGAAAGCTCTATGTAAACACCACTATTCATTGTTGAGAGGAATTAAGAATTCATAAAGGACAGGGAGACTCAGCATATTCATGAATCAGAAGAAAATCTTAGAAAATTATCACTAAATACAAAATTGATAAGTAGAATTAAAATAAACCCATCACTTGTCCTGNAGATTTTTAAAAATCATGTATANTTACAGTAGTNTACATGGAAGTGTAAGCAANAAAGAANCCTCTCNATTTCTCTATAAAACCATTGACATATTAGCAGAAAGCAAGGTCTGTAAAANGNGCTTTAATCCTTTCCCCAGTCNTTNAAGGACTTGTCTTTTTCTTGTGGCATTCTGATGACAAGAATGTCAAGAAACTGCCTCTTCTCCTAACTCATATGTACAGATTTAGAGAACAGTAAAGTATTTGCCTAAAAATGAAAACACACAAACACTAGCCCCANGTGGCTGAGATCCCAGGTTGACATTGACTATCCAAGAAGTGCCCTGGAGAGAAATATTCCAGGAATCATGAGGAGTACGCAAAGGGGTTCGCTCTACTGTTGGTTCATAATCCCTTAGCATCCCATAAAAGCATTTCCTACCCATGACTCTGCCCAAGGTATGGTTTGAGTTGAGAAGTCTCTGTGTTCCTCAGCATAGCATTAATCATGTATTTCCTTCCATTTATTCCTGTCTCCNGAGTTTGAAGGAGAGTGCTGAACATGTTATACTAACACAGACTTGGAAGGTACATGAGTATGTTCACTTCACTGTGAAAATTGATAAACCTGCATTCCTTATGATTTTCTTACTGCATTTATGCACACTGGACTTCAATACTAATAAAGCATATGATCAATACAAAAGGAAAAGCAAAATATTGCATTACAAATCTACATGAAAAAGAAATGCTATTCAGAGCTAAAATTAAGTATGTTGATTAAGACAACCAGTTGTAACAATCTAAAAACAATTTATTACCTTAAGTTTAAGGATGGGATGGTTGCAAATCCATTACAGTCAGGAAGCAGTTGTAAGCCTATACCTATATGCATTCAGGTAGGATACTATACAGAAAGGTAACTACTACGGAGGTGAATACCAGACTCCTGAAAGTACAAATCACTTCTTCAGAGAATTGTCAGTGTTATATTTGTTTGTCTCTAGACCAAGGAAGTAGGGCAATGTAGGAGAAAGTTTTGTCNGGNTCCCACCAGGCCACANAGTCTCACAGATGCTTATAAAATAATTACTCAGAGGCATATATTAATTANAACTGCTTGGCCATTAGTTTAGGCTTATTANTGATTAGCTCTTAAACTTAAATTCAGTCCATTTCTATTAATCTATATGTCGCCATGTGTTCCTGGCTTTAGCTGCATGTCATTACATGTTGCTCCTTGAGCAGCTGGCTGGCATCTCCTGACTCAGCCTTCCTCTTCCCAGAATTCTCCTTGCCTACTTATCCTGCCTGTACTTCCTGCCTGGCTACAGGCCAATCAGCATTTTATTTATCAATCAATTAGAGCAACACATATTCACAGCATANAGAAAGACATTCCCATCAGGGCAAAATTGAAATCTAAAAAGGTCTTTGATATTTTTGAACCGATAGTAAAAGATAACAGAGAAGATTCACAGAACATGAATATTCTCTGTTAAAAATGCAAATNCCAGGCTGGTGGAGGANAGAGATGGCTCTCCCCCAAACCCTCAGGTCTCAATAAACCAGGAGCTGCNTGGCACTTTTCAGACCTGAGCCAGCTACCATCATACCAAGTACCAACCCTGGTTTCTAGGCCCAGGCATGAAAGAAAAGNAAANCAACAGNTCTGCACCATGCCTTGTGGTTGGGGTGGGCCGAACTCAACCAAGCACTATCTGTGACTCAACCAGGAGCCCTGACACCATGTGGTCAGGCACCATTATGATGAGAAAGTACAGGGAGGGCAAATAGAAGAAGAATAGAGAGAGGCAGAAAGTTCATGGGCTGGAGACANAGGCAGGTNGGAAGAGGTGAGATTGTTGAGGAACAGGATAACATAAATGGCTTGCTAGCCACCCAAGTCCAAGGTGATATCCAGGCCTGGGCTATTGCCAAGGGCCNGGTCTTAGTGTGAGGCCCTGAAGCAATTTAAATGGCCTGTGTTCCTATCTGTGGCTTCTGTTGCCACTGAGGGCTGTGCAAAGGTCTGTAGTCTGGGCCACCACCTGGGGCCATGTTGGTATCTGAAGGTCATTCTGCCACAGGGGCCATGCCTGGCACAACCATATCTGATGGGAATGGTAAAAGTCATGAAGCCAGCACAGATGTTTGATAAAGATTCAGCAAACTTTAGCCACATGATGGCTGCTATGCTACCTTTGGTTTTCATCTCTACCTGTTGCATACTTGAGGGACTTTTAATATTTGTACAATTTGGGGATATTGGACTGATGGAAAATTTGTTATGAATCATTTATGCCTTCTCCCAGGAGTACTGCTTCTAAGCTTCCCCAGGAAANTCTTGAACATACTANCNNTCCCACTTTTAGGGAGACNTCCTTATCTACTTGAAGGTCTTCCTTTATGCTTTTNAGGTTATAATACACATAAAGAAGCCAGAGGTCTCTTTATGAGGCTATGAGANATTTTTGAAACATTTGTCCCTGTACTTACTCAAGAACAAGATACTCAAAAAAAAGTAAACTTTGAAAGGTCAACAAGATTCAGTGGGCTAGAGGAGTTAGCCACAGATCAGATTGCAAGCCTCTTCNCACTATACACTCAGACAATTACATGGCATATACAGCAACAAAGTTAGACTAGCTGGAGTTACCTCTGCCCTATACAGAGACTTATATTGATGAACAAAGGATAGAATGAAAAGATGATAAAATAATGAGATGTCAGGACCTCTCTTTCTTAGAGAAGTGAACTCATGCAAAGTCACTGTGATGTCTTATGACCAAAGAACAATAGAATGCCAGGATTAGACACATAGACAAATTCTATATGGATATAAAATATAAACATTGTACTATGCCAGAATTTTAATAATAATTTCAGCAGTTTTGGCCTGAGGATTTTTTCTGGGCACTCTGGCTATTAAGAGTTAATAATACACAGCTCGGGACATGGCAATATGCTCAGACTGGCTTTAAGATTTTGTTTTGGTCTAGTGTTCTTGTAACCNCAAAAGCTACTAATCTGAGAACAGGCTTTCATATGCCTCTAGATTCTTAAAAAATTGGGTGATGAGAATAATGAGTAAAAATGATAATTCTGTTTATTATTGATGTCAAAACTAGAGGGAAAATGATTGGAAATGATAACACTGTTCTGTCATAGTTTGTTAATGATGACTAAAGATGAGCAAGAGGAGCCGGGCGGTAGTGGCACACNCCTTTAATCCCAGCACTCGGGAGGCAGAGGCAGGCAGATCTCTGTGAGTTCGAGACCAGCCTGGGCTACCAAGTGAGTTCCAAGAAAGGCACAAAGCTACACAGAGAAACCCAGTCTCGAAAAACAAACAAACAAACAAACAAACAAACAAAAAAGATGAGCAAAAGGAAGTGAAATACATGTCCAAAACCAAAAATGATATGATCTGTTGCCCGATTTCTCTCTGCATTTATCTGCTGTCCCCTCTAAGTTCTATCTTAATTTTCTCATCTTAGTTCTGTCCCATCTAGGTTCTCATCCATCTAATTCTTTCCCACTTTAGTTCCTCTCCCATCTCCTTCTTTCTCATCTTGTTCTTCCCCATCTGGCTCTTTGTCATTTTCCCTCACATTCCTCTAGTTCTCTCCTCTAGTCCTCAAATCTAGTTCTTCCCCATCTCAGTTCATTCCTCTCCAGTTCTTACCCATCTAGGTCTTCCATTCTCTTTTCTCTTCTCNGTCTTNTCCTCTAGTCTCTGAGGTTNACAGTTNNATACCCATGCAATAGCAATGCTCTGGTTAAAGCAAGGTCACCAGGCTTGAATTCCCTCAGGGTCAAAAGGAAGGGAAATAAGATCCACACAAAGGAGCAGTAATTGCCAGTCATCATCTGCAACCCAAAAGGGAAGTNACTAATGGGGAATAAAATCAACTGAGGGCTAAATTCAGTTAACATCTGAACAAGGGAGGATTTTATGTGCTCAACTATATTCTTAGAAGTGGTTAGTTATAGAGTTAGGAGTCTATCAGTGATGAGTGAAAATAAAACTGCCTTATTTTCCTTTGGCCCCTTATCTGTCCAAGCTATCTTGACTACTGCTTTCTGGCAGGGTAGGAGAGTGTACTTGGCTGGGCAGCCAGAGTCAGCTTGATGTACCTGTAAGTAGGAACTCTTTAGTTCTGAGTTAATAGTTAACGGTAGATTTAAAACTAGAGATAAGACTTTGGAAAGGGAGAAAGTTAAGCTTAATAGCACATCCTCCAGGCCTTCTCAAACAGACAGTCTGGGTGCTTAAGTCTGTTCTTAGAGAGTATAGAGGTATCTCTGAACAGATACTTTTGTCTGTCCGGGGATGGTCATGGCCAGATGCTGCTAATGANGATAATTACAGAAAGGCCTGTAATTAGGGATCTTGGCTGAGTTACTGCACAGAAGCTTATCTAAATATTCCTTTAGTGGAGGAGAAATTGTGTCCAATGAATGATGGAAAAGCTACAATAGCACATGAGAAATTTATAGCAGGAAATGGCTAATAATCAAAAGCCAATATCACCAAAACTCCTTGAGCCTCAGCTTGACCTCTGGAAGGCCCTTGACTTCTTCCAGGTATTAGCTTGACGTAATCAGCTGAATTCCTACTTTGTATTATTACAGTTTGCAGCAATCCATGTATTGGAACAATATGAATGTGTCCTTGCTTACTAAATTCTATATCTATAAAGAAGCACTCTGGCTGCTACTCAGTCTGGCTGCTAGTCAGTCTGGCTACAAGATTCTCACCACCACCATGGCCTGCCTCAACTCCATGCCCCATCAACCCCTTGCATCCTCTGCTGGAACCAGTCTACCACCAGGGATGGATCCCAGCACATGCCAATCTGAATGGCCTGTACTACCACCTGGGGCCATAGTGACAACTGGGCCCAGGCTGCTGCCAAGGACCATGTCTGGGTTGTGGTCCTACCACAGAAGGGTTTGTGTTGACATCCCTGGCCTAAGGTGTAACTAAAGGCCACATAGATGTCCAGGGTCTAGCCTGCAAGCTGTGATCATGTCGGTGTGGGAGGGCTGTGGCACCACCAGGGCCAAGCCAATTTGAGTGGCCAGCACTCTCACCTGGGGCCATGGTATATCTAGGCCAGGGCTGCTGCTGAGGGCCAAATCTATGCCCATGATCTTACCACAGCCAAGGTCTGTGTTGATGTCTATAGCTCCTGATACCATCAAAGGCCATGCTGATAGCAGAGGTCTGGGCCACGACCTGGAGTCATGTTGGTGTCCAAGGACCATGCTGATATGGGAACCATGCCGATCTAATTAGTCTGCATTGCCACCTGGGACCAAGGTGACATCTGGACCTGGGCTGCTGCCTAGGACCCTGTCTGGGTCTGTGTTCCTACCACAGTCAGTATCTGTATTGATATCCATGGCCCATGTTTCTACCACAGGGATGTCCTGGGTCTAGTCAGCCACCTGAGACCATGTTGGTGTCCAAGGACAATGCTGCTGCCCCAGCCATACTGATTAGGGTAACATTTCTTACCACCNGGGGCCATGGAGCCATCTGGGCTTGGGCCACTGTATGTTTCTACTACAGCCATGTCTGTTTCTGTGGCCCTGCAGTGGCCAGGATCTGATCAGGCACCTGAGACCATGTTGGTGTCTGAGGACGATGATCCTGCCAGGGCCATACTGATCTGGGTGGCCTGTGCTGCCACCAGGGTCATAGTGATGTNCAGAACCTGGCTACTGCCACACACCATGTCTGGGGTCTGTGATGATGCCTATGGCCTGTGTTAGCATCAGGGGTCATTGCAACCATGCTGTGCTGGTCCAGCCCTGCCTTTCGCTAGCCCTAGGATAGCCGGCCCTGCCCGTGACTAGATACCACAGAGGAGAGCTGGTCAAGCCCTTCAGGGGAGAGCTGGCCTCCACACTACTGAACGATTGCCCCACCCCACACTACGGGTGTGCACCTCACCTGGGCAGCTCACTAGAGCTGACCCTGTAGTCAGGGATGCAGATGAGCTAACCCTGAGGGTTTGAGAGCAGCAGAGTTGGCTTCCCTCCTCCCCTCCATGTCTGCATTCCATAGCATGGATGAGAGAAAGATGCTCCCACCCCCAACCCCTTGCTATCTATGGCAGGTGAGAGAGCTGGCCCTGGAGTCAGTTGAGTGAGAGAACTAACTCTGCCCCTAACCCGCTGCAGCAAACCAGCTGCTCTGTACACTGCCTGGGTAGCACAATAGAGCTGATTCTGTTGTTGGAGGTACAGGTGAGCCAGCCCTGAGAGTGTGAGAACAGGAGACACTCCCCCTCCAACCACCAACCCCCCCAGACACCTTGTATGCCCCCTAGAGTAATCAGGAGAGTGGGCCCTGCACCTCACCTGGGCAAACAGTAGAACTGGTCCTGGTGGTGTGAATGTGAGGAAGATGGAGCTGAGGACCTGAGAGCAGGAGACTTGGCCCCTGGCCCCACTACTTGCTGCAGGCTGCATTGGGTGAGCTAGATGAGGCAATGNTGGAGAGCTTGCCCAGGTAGTGATGATGAGGATAAGCTGGTGGGCTGACCAGCCCAGCTACAACCCAGGTTCAGAACCAGGGCTATGAGTCAGCCCACCCCAACATCCACCTCATCTATGAACTGTTGGAGGATGTGAAGGGGACACACATACAGATCCACAGCACAGGACAACAACAGTATATCCAGGAGGAGTCCCAGTCTCGAGGGTGTAGCAAAAGTCAAAGGCCTCAAGCCAGACCAATGACTCATGGCAACGGACACTTGCAAGTAAAGATGAATGGACGAAAGGGTAAAGTGTGTGATCCAATGGCCCACACTACAGTTTCCACGATGAGATTCTTCTTTTTTGTTTGTTTGNTTGGTTGGTTGGTTTTTCTTTTAAATGTTTTGTTTTGGAAGGGAGGTTGCAAGGCAGAGGGTGGATTCGAAGGGATGGGGAGATAAGTGGAATCGGAATACATGATGTAAAACCACAAATAACCAATAAAAGTTAAAAAGTGAATGACAATTACATCTACTAAATATTATACTTAATGATATCTTTAATTAAAGTGTATAGCATTTTCCTCAACATATATACCATTTGTGTGTGTGAGTGTGTGTATGTGTGTGTGTGTGTGTGTGTGAGTGTGTGTGTGTGTGTGTGTGTGTCCAAGTGAGGAAGGAGTATATGTGAAAGTGAGGGGACAGTTTCAGGTTTCAGGCCTTGCATTCCACCAGAGAGAGTCTGTTTGTTTCACTGCTGAGTGATCCAGGCTAGCTGACCCGTGAACTTACAGAATGCCTGCCTCTGAGTCTTCAGACAGGTATTCCCTAATTCTATAATGTTGGAAAATAAATGAAAAGAAAATGTATTAAATTCCTCACAAAACTTAGCTTAAACTTACCCCCAAAATTGTCAGTCTAATTTTTCACTGATGGGCAATTTCTGTATTCTAATCTAATAGAAAATGAAGAAATAAAGAGATCAGAAAATTTCAACTATATACTACAGATGTAAAGAAACACACTAAGAAAGAAGTGTGGTGGGAGGTGAATGAAGCTAAGGGGTAGGATACTGTAATGAAGCAAACTGTCTTCAGGAAGAACATACATTCATTTTTAATGGTCTTATAACCCACCCCCCAGCCAGTTCTGTAACTCATATGCACTTCTTTTGTCTTCAAATTATATTTTCATTTATTTATTTTGAGTGTGTGTGTGCATGTGTAGGTAAGCATGCTATTATGTGTCTGTGGAGGTCAGAGCCCAATGTGCAAGAATCAGCCTATCCTTCCATCAAAGGGGTCCCAGGGATTGACACAAGCCTTCAGGCTTAGCTGTAGATGCCTTTACTAGCTTGAGCCATCTCGCTGGCCTTGCACTTTACCTCCTATGTCTTTAGTCTTCTTACATGTTGAACTTCATTTCAAAGATATTCTTGAAATTGAATATGATTGTGCCTTTAAAGTATGGAACTTAATTATGTAATTGGATTGTCAATAATCACTTGAAAAGTAAAACTCCTTATGATAAGAAAATCCTATAGTAGAATACACCATAGAGGGAAAGCTGGGGTGAGACTAGCATGTTATATTATCATCTGAACATAGCTATTAGTTCAATCAGATCTCTAAATAACTTGGTTCTTTACTATTGCCAAATTGAGTATTAGAGAATGAGGTTGGTATGGTATATATANATTTTTTAGTATGTGTATTTCAGTGTGTATATTATTTTGTCTGAATTACTTCTACTGAGTGGTCTTCCTTCTTGCAAGCATCTATTGNTTTCTGCTAATGAAAACAAAAGCACATTCTTANATTTTAAGTTATTTAAGAATATGCTCTTACGAGGGGAACATTCCTCCTTGCTGGTGGGAGTGTAAACTCATNCAACCACTCCGAAAATCAATATGACAGCTCCTCAAAAATTTGGGAATTGATCTACTTCAAGACACAGCTATACCACTCTTGGACATANATANCCAAAGGATACTCCATTGTACCACAAGGACACTTGCTCAACTATGTTCACTGTGGCTTTATTCACAATAGTGAGAAATTGGAAACAAACTAGATGTCCCTCAACAGAAGAACAGCTAAAGAANTGTGGTACATTTTCACAATGGAGTATTACTGGGTTGTTAAAAGCAAGNGAAATCAAGGAAATTTCAAGCAAATGGATGCCAGTATCTATCGCCACCAGCACCCTGGGCGTAGGCAGAACCAGTCCAGCGGGTCTCTCNCTGGGNCTGANCGNGATGGTGAATGTCGGCCCAGCCCCCAATCCCCAGAGGTTAAACACACTGGACCAGGAGTCTGTCAAAGCAGNAACTCATTTTATTAAATCAGGCATGGCTTATAAAAGGNTAGGGTGAAGGGGAAGGGNTCTTGGGGTGACGTGGGATGGGGTAAGGGTAGAGGGCCAATGAGATTTCTCCACAATAGCGGTAGTTAGGTAGAGGTGGTCTTGGTGGTTGGGTTGTGCTGAGTCACTCCTAGGCAGGAGTCGTGGTCCAGAGACAGGTCACCAAACTCGAGTCAGGCTCAGGAAGTTACACTGGGCCTCACACCCGGGCCTTATGAGGCCCAACAAATGGATACAACTAGAAAAAATAATCCTGAATGAGGTAACTCAGACCCAGAAGGATAAATGTGGTATGTATTTTCTTATCAGTGGATATTAGTAATTAAGTAAATGATAACTAAGCTACAACCCATAGATCCAGAGAGGTTACATAAACAGAAGTCTAGGGAGACACACGAGTCTCCCTGGGAGTGGAAAATAGGATCGATTTTACAGGTAGACTGGTGTTGGGTGGGGATAGGGGGATCCGGTTTTAAGGAGATTGGCTGGAGAGAGAGTGTAGGGGAACATATGCCTGGAATGGGGGGGGGGC